>JAOXNZ010000030.1:6983004-6998217 GCA_028566095.1 Kryptolebias brasiliensis
AGAAAAAAATGTTTAAATGTATATTTCTATGAATCATTTTTGATAAAACGCTTAGCTCCAACTTATCCGTACATTTGGGGGTTTTAATGTGGAAGTTTTTATTTTCTTAAATTTGCAGCAAATGATGCATTCTTTCAGATACATGAGTCAGTTTGATTGAACTCTAAATGATAAGGGATCATTCCTGAACATGAGGGACAGTAAAAAATGTATGTTAAATGTTTTTAGGATAGAATTTTCATACGTTAAATGGACCGTGCTCATTAAAGTAGAATGTGCTGTCAACATTAAAGCCTCTGGCATCTTTAAATCACCTAAAATGGTAGAGAAAATTATGAAAATTTTTTTACTCTTGATTATGTTTGTCAGTTTATTTGATGAACGACAGCTATGAATATCCACGATAGCATTAGTTACCTTAAAGAAATATATCTGCCAAATATGCACTATGTTATACATATCATGTCTAAAAAAATCGTCATTACAACTTTTTCACTTATTTATCTAATAGATCTATTGTAACATTCTTTCATCAGCTGATCACAAACAATAGCCTCTGTTTTCCATTTTAAAAATTCATGGTAAAAACATTTACCATACATTTTTACTTTCCCTCCATGTTCAGCAATGATCTCTTATCATTTAGCATTCGATCAAACTGATTCACGTCTTCATATTTATCAAAAAGAATGCAAAATCTGTTTTGAATTAAGGAAAGCGCGTTCATTCTTACATCATATGGCACCTTTTTTATCCCCTTGGTAACATTACTTCACTATTATTTTATCTTCTGCTGCACTATGGATCGTTGAGACCACTGGGGCTGTCTGAATAAAATCTGCTCTTTGTCTCCAGAGTCAGAACCAAACATGCAGAAGCTGCATTCAGCTTTTATGCACCAAATATCTGGAACAAACTCCCTGAAAACAGTCGGGCCGCTCTGACTGTGAGTTCCTTTAAAACGAGGTTGAAGACCGTCCTGTTTGCTTAATCAGAGCTTGCTTTTTTCAATTTTGTGAAATGTTCTTTCCTTGAGTGTCTGTAATTTTACATTTTTATCTTTCTATATGCTTTTATCGTTCTTTTGCACTTTGTCAAAATGGTTTAAGTTGTTTATGAAAAGCACTTTAAATTGCCTTGTTGCTGAAATGTGCTATACAAATAAAGCTGCCTTGCCTATTCTAAATATTTGTTTTTAACTCAGTGAGAAACAGACTCTGATCTTTGTATTCTGTACATTTGGATTAAAAGTTGAATCAGACATACAAAAGCAGTAATTGTTAAATTGTGATTGCATCAATAATCCTTCATCATCCAGGGATGAAGAGCTGCACTAACGTGTGACAGCAGATTCAGTTCTGTGCAATGCTTTAATAATAATAATAATAATAATAATACATTTTATTTGTAATGCACTTTACGTTCGATACCAAACCTCAAAGTGCTACAGTGCATCTGCCCCCGATGTTCACGCAATATTGCAGAGTCGCGTCAGCCAACACAACCCCACAACATCCAGAGCCTTAAGGAACTCTGGGCGAATGTCATCCACCCCCCGGAGCCTTGCCACGAGGAGCTTTTTAACCACCTCGGTGACCTCAGCACCGGAGATCGGAGAGCTCGACCCAAAGTCCCCAGGCTCCGCCCCTTCAATGGATGACATGCTGGTGGGATTGAGGAGGTCTTCGAAGTACTCCGCCCACTGAGCCACGGTGTCCTGAGTTGAGGTCAGAAAGACTACAGTGGGAATGGTGTGCCACGCATCCCACATTGCACCCGACCCCTTTGGCCCCTCCCATAGGTGGTGAGCCCATGGGAAGGAGGACCCATGTCACCTCTTCGGGCTGTGCCCAGCCAGGCTCCATGGGCGAAAGCCCGGCCACCAGGCAACACTGCAATTAAAAAATGTTCTTCTTCATAAGGGGTCTTTGGGCTGCACTTTGTCTGACCCCTCACCTAGGACCTGTCTGCCTTGGGTGACCCTACTAGGGGCATGAAACCCCTGACAGCATAGCTCCTAGGATCATTAAGACACTCAAACTCCTCCACCACGCACAATAAGGTGGCAGTTCAGGGAGGACTACATTCAGTAAAAAAATGTTTGAGTTAAATGTTTCACCTGGTTGGGCTGATTAAATGTCACTCATATTTTATTTTATGTTTTATTATCATCCCATGGCTCAACATCTGATTAAATCCATTGGGCAACCAAGACATCTGCAAACAGCCATCATATAAATCCTAATCCAATACAGTGTTGAAACTTTTGCAATCATGAAGAATGTTTTTCTGCTAGTACGTATGTTTGCATGTGTGGACAACACATACACATCCAACACTGTCTGAATTAATTATCTATGGTTTACATTAAGCTGCGGTTCCTTAATCCCACTCACACCAGATGTACGTTCTCACAACAACAGATACTCCAAAGTTTGACAGAGCACACAGGAAGCTCAAAGTGCTGCTAAAAGGAGGCTTCTGTTGCTGCTGAAATCTCAAGTGTTTGGTGACAACACAGCACGGATGCCAGAGGATTCTCCATAAATACCTCAAAAATAATAATAATCGGGGGCAGCTTGGCCCAGTGATAGAAATGCTGTATTTTAACTGAAGGATCTGGGGTTTGATCCACAGCCCCTGCAGTGTATCAAAGTGTTTTTGGGCAATACATTGATCCCCTCACTGCCCCAGATACTGTGTGCTTCAGTGTATGGGTGAAATTTTACAGCGTGCTGTATATAGTGTAAAAAACACATAATAGAAAACACTCCATGACAAATGTTGTGAAACGCTTTGTAGAACCTGGAGAGTTGCAAAAAAGCACTGTATAAGTGTGAACCATTTTTTATTCAACCAGGCTTGTAGAGTTGTGCACGTGAGTGCAGTATTGAAAAATTCTAGATGAAAAAGTTCACCACTTACACAGAACAGGTGCAGATTAATGCTTTCAGCATTATGTTTAAAACATTGCTGGTTAATTCTACTGCTGCTACTACATAAACAAAACAGAATGAATGTTGAGACCAACTTTTCAGGGCTGCATTTTCTTTACTTAAGAAAGATAAGCATGTCACTGGAAGCAAATTACTGTAATTTTGTGAAGGAAAAAAATCCAGGGGAAATTCTGCAGTGTCGCTTTATTCTTTTACTCAATGTGCACATTTTCCTTCAGACACATTACAAGTGGATTTGATGGTCAGTAGCCCACTTAATTTTATATTTTACAGTTTGCTTATCCTTTATAGATCCATGTGTAGCTGCTCCTAATTTCTGGATTAAAAGAAGAGTCATTAAGTTTGGCACTCACATAAAAAATAAACAGAATGACTACACAAACATGGGTGTATACGCTTCTGTCTGCGTCACAAAGGCACTCTCCATATTTTTAGATCAATTGGTAAGACGCCTCAGGGATGAGCTGACAATGAGGTGGATTTTCAGGTTTGAAGATGTCAGTTTGTGTGATTTAATGTGGCTCTGAAGCTTGTATGTTTCCTAACACACACAATTTTTAGGCACATTCAGATATAAATGGGCGGTGGCCCATACCTGTATGGCCACCAGTGCTTTGGCAACACAAAGTGCTTTGGCAACAAAAAAGCAGTAATGACTCATGTTACATTAAAAAGTAATTAAAATGTCAAGGCTAAGGAAATACCTTGGAAATACCTGATGTGAATTTGGCTCAGTGTTTTGCTACTTGCTCCAGAATGACCTATGACTTAGCAACTGCTTCTTTATTTTTACTGACTTCACCAAAAATCAAGTCTCTGTGGGTTTCATGCACCTACAAGCCAAACTTCTGTATAATTTTATTGTTTGTCCATCTAATCATAACAATATTCCAGAAAAGAACACTGCCACAACTTAAAAGACATGAGAAAGATCTTTGCTGAGAAAATAGGCCTATAAACAAGCCAAACCAGATCATACAAAGTGCTGCTGGTGATAGAAATAACTCTTTTCTAATCTTTAAAAAATACCATTAGATTTTGAAGAGGCATGTAGGTAATAAGATCTAGGATAAATTTAAAAAGTTTCATGTTGAGACTGCAAGCCCTCTGGCAGAGTCTTTACAACAACTGACTCAACATATCACTCGTGGTGTAAAACCACCCAAACAAAACTAATTGTCAGCAGTTATGTATTAGTTTCATTGTGACTCATACTGAAAAACGTGAATGGCTCCCAGCATCATGAAAACAATCCAAAACTTATAAACAGTCACACCTGGAGTTTGTTGAGAATAATCTTGTGCAAATCCGAACAAAAAAGGAATTAAAGATGTAATAAGTTAGTTTCTTTAAGTTTTGGATGTTTGGCTTGTCCCTTTAGAATATATTAACTTTACCCTGCAGCAGATGTGGGTATAATACATGTGGCAAAAGATAGTTGGGAGGAAACAACTTCAGTACCACTGTTCTGAGCAGGTTTGGCAGAAGTTGTAACTTCAGTCTGAGATAGCTGAAAACAATAGTAGGAAGCAGAACACTGTGGTTGACCAGCTAAAAAGCTTATCTCAGACATTCAGACAATGATTTTGACATCAACCACCAAAAAAAGAACCAAACCAAAAAATAAATAAATAAAAATATTTTCCCCTCCCAAAGAATTGGGGATGTGTAGGGGAAATATATGTTTTGACATTGTTAATAGGCTAGGAAGTGCGCTAAGTAGCATTAGTAGTGAGACATTTGTCATTTCTGACTCTATGGGATGTTGCTCCAAAGATCAGCTTCTTGGCAGATTTTTGAGAGATGTAAAGTTGATGTTGCCATGGAGACACTTTACACACCAAATTAACAAGAACCAACAGTGTCTCGTCACACCAACTGTAACTGAAATGGCTCAAAGATATTTTTTAATTGACATAATCTGCTTCATTTAAAAAAAACAAAAAAAACAACAACACATATTTGCAAAGAAAAAAGCCAAAATACCCACGCCACACCTCTTAAGGTTAATAATTGACAATTAAAAATACAAAAAAAGAGAGCCTGAGCATGGTTAAAGGTTCTCCCAAAATATTTGTATCTTGCTCTATCTCTGACACCATTCACCATTTTCTGTCAATTATTAATGAACTTTATCAGCACATGATTAAAGTTTATTAGCAAAGAGTCAGGACAGAGTAAGACAAGTGTAGAAAAGTAGGTAAAAATGAGACTATAGTTGTGGTTTCTAGAGAGCATTTGTAAGAATGTGCAAAGTAGGCTGCAATACCAGTTTATTTTAGTTTCTCTAAGTCTCAAAATCTGTATTTTACACAGAGAAAACAAAATACTGTTCTTTCTTTGGAAGGCAATTAGAAAAATTAAGATTTTTCTCAACAAAAACATTGTTTACATCTGGATGAGAAATGCAAATGCAGAAGAAAATGTTTGTTTCTCAAAATATTCTTGTTAGTGTGGGCAGATTGTGTATTTGGGTATACCCAACCCATACCCCCTAACATACGGCAAAAGCCATTTTGTGCATCAGCTGGCCTCTAACTTTTCTTAAATATTGGTCAGATGGAAAGCAAACCCAATCCAAAGATATCCTTCATCACATCAGACTAAGTCAAAACTATTACCCCCAGATACTCTTGGTTGCAAAAGTTACTTAATATTAGGTAGAATGTAATATGGTGGATGTTTGTAGTTGCAGCTCAGCAAGTGATGTTTCAACGTATTAAGTCTATTCAAAAAATTTAGAATCTGTTTAAACAAATTGTTTTGCACCTTTATAATTTTATCGGGTTCAGTTTCAACACGTTGAATCAACTGGCATTTAATTTATTTATTTATTTATTTTTTTTTACAGTATCTGACTTTTAGGGTTTAGTGAGGAAATATAAGAGGATAATCTATTAGGTATTGGATTACATGATGAAGAGTGTATTTTAAACTTGCCCATCTTCTAACCAGAAACTGTAATGTCAAAACCTAACCAAACAGGGACTGGAACTGGAAGAAAAATTGGGCAATTGTTTTCAGCCTTCCCCTTAAACTTATCAAAAAGACCATAGCGACTGCTGCAGTCTTATCTGTGATAGACATGAGAAATAAGAGTGTGTATAACTGGGAAACATAATTGTATTTATGAATATACATCATCTCTTTGTGCTCAGACTTGACTGATTTACTGAGAATTTTAAAGTACATCAACAAGGACTGTGTTCCATGCAATGCCTTTCCGACTTAATGCATCGATTTTTTTTTATGTCTGAATGAGCTACAAAGGGTAACTTGATGCCTGCCAGATGGTTATTAGCAGAACAATCTGGGAAGTCACCAAACACTTAAAGAGAAACACTGAGCAGCAAATTAGAGAACTATTCATCCCTTTCCATTGAGAATTGCTCATAAGAAATTCATCCGAACTTTGCAACAATTCCATAAAATTGCAGCTGTTTGAGACTTTACACAACACCTTCTTATTTAAGTTCAGGGAACTCCAAGTTGGAAAAGACTAAAGCTTCATTAAATAAAGTCAGAATACTCTAAATATATTCACACAGTTTTAGACTTAAGCTCATTGAATTTCAAGATGGAAATTTTAAAGATTTTAAAGTAACACTAAAAACACCAAACATTTTTGTGTTGAATGATGTTTGTAAATGTTTGTGGCTGTGTTTCTGTCTATGCTGGAAACAGTGAAAGTGTGCGTATTTGGGTTGAGAAAGGAGAGTGAAACAAATAGTGTTTAATATTAGTCAGCTGATTTACTGGAAATGCCAGATCTGGTTGTCGCTGTCAAAGACAAAACGGGATGCAGTTAAGTTTGCAGGAGTCCACATTCTCTATCACCTCTACTTGCTTCAGTCAAACCAAACCATTTTAAGATGTTCTTAAGCCTTAACCTTTTACACTAGTGCTACCCGGGTTAGTTAAATGGGTCACCAGAAAAAACAAATAAGCAGAATAAAACTAAAAAAAAAACATCTGTCATAGAGACTAGGTTATCTATCTTTTGCAAAAGGTTATTTAAAAAGTAATTTTTTTCTTGAATCTCACATGCAGACAAAATGAAAAGTTTATTTTTGTGTATCTGTAAAACTACAGCCATTAGGTAAATTGGATTAGCTGCGGTGGCCATTTTGGATCAAGTCAAATCCAAACATTAATTATTTATGGATGTACATCCAGTACAGGTGGAAGAGAACTTGGAGAGGTGGAGGTATGCACTTCAAAGAAGAGGAATGAAAGTCAGCTATAATAAGACAGAGAACGTGTGTGAATGAAAGGGAGGCAGGTGGGACAGAGAGGACATGGAGGTAGTTGGAGTGAGGACAGGAGACGCAGAAGACAGAGTTAGATGGAGGAGGACGACTCGATATGATGACCCCTGAAAAGGGAACAGCCAAAAGAAGAAAAAGAAGATGTCCATCCAGTGATGACTTTCTTAGAGTTTCAATAAAATCTTCATGAAACATTTTGCTAACAGACAGACCAGGGTTGACTACAACAGTTACTGATTTCAAAACCGTAACTGAACATGTGCTTGGAGCATGTGTTGGGGATGACTTTCAGCTCCTACCACACCAACTTTTAGCTTATTAACTGTTAAACTGACTGAGTCATTGTCACTGTTTCTGTTATCTGAGGTCATTTAGCTGTGTTGGCCATCTAGAATCAGATTACTTCAAAAGAAAACCTGCACATCCACTGATTACTTTCTGAGAGTTTTGTTCAAATCTATCCAATGATTTGTGAGATATGATGCTAACAGACTGACGAAGGAGATTTGAAAAAGAGATTAAAAAGAGATATTTAATCTCAGTGAGATCTACCTGGTCAAATAAAGGTTAGTAAGAAAAATAATAAAACAAACAAACACACATGCTCACACACACACAGACACATGCAGTGACTGTCCTCTTTTCATGGCAATAGGCAATAACGACTTCTCATCAAAGCTATCTCTAAAATTTGTATCATTTATTCCTTATTGCATAAAAAATAATTTTCTTCATTGCTTTGAACTCTAAGAAAAGCTCTTAAAGTTAAAGGACATTTAAGTCAACCTACAGGCTAATCCCACAGTTTCTGTAAAGTAACATGCAGGTGTAAAAGGCTTTTTAAATACGCATATATCCTTAACAACATTACATCTTTGATTCACTTAATAATAGTAAAATAGTTGTCAGTTTTAATGAGAGTCTGTTTTTGCACAAATTTTGCAATGTTAAGACTGATTTCCCAATAGGTTTGCATTTCTGTGACAAAATGACATATTATCATAGGTGAGAACATTTTAAGTATTTCTCATCCATTTAGTAGAAAACAGAGGCTTCAACAGTTTTTCCTAATTAAGAAATAAACATTGCAAGCTTAGCATGTTTTTTTTTTTTGCTTATATAAACAGTGAAGCTGATAATATATTTTTATTGATTCCTTGCATCATAGTACGTTTCAGATGGAAGCAACTCTATACTTGTCCCCAAGTACAAGGCTCATTTTGATTTTGCTACATTATTTTGAGAGTTGAAAAGTTTAATGGTTTAAATCAAAAATATTTTGTAAAAATAGCATCAAATGTTATGCAAGTTGGTGGAGCATTTGTCCAGTTTTTGTGCAAGATACATCAACTTTGACAAAAGAATGCCCTCTCTGTCTGAGGGCATTCCTTTAATTAGAATAGGACACTCAAACACACATACACCTAAACATGATAATATATTGATGTAGACTAATATTATGTTATTTAATCATTTAACACATCTCCAACTTAATGATTTACAGCAGTAAAGTAACAGTGAAATGACATTATTTGATACTACAGTTTAAACTTGCAAATAAATTACTATACCATTCCTTATAATAAATTTTGCAAAGAAAAGTAATACAAGACTAATACTTTCAGTGAAGAATTCTGAACACTGAATTGTAAGAAGCTATTAAGAGACAAGGTAGCTAACAAGTGCAGATTGGTCTGATCATTTTAAAATCAACTTTAGCACCAATACAACTGTTTGATTGTTGTAGCACTCCAATTACATAAATGTCACATGTTTTTGACAAATTCAGAGATGCCATTTGATGAATGTCGATAACGCTTGGCGATAATACAAGAAACAGTTGCTAAGGTGTGATCCTGCCTTGTGTTTGGAAGCTTCAAAGATGCTCAAGTTTTGAAATAAAGACTGGGGTTTGTGGGTACTTTTGGTGATGTTCAGGTAAGAAACTGTGTCGTGGGAGAATGGTACAAAAGTGCTTGAAGATCATAAAAATGGGATCTGAACTCCATACAAAACATTTGTTTAGATAATAAAAATCAAATGTTATGCACCTTGTTTTGCTGTTATGGACACAGTGACAATGGAAATGCCTGATTATCATCACAACTAAATGAAATGACCTAAAAGAACCTTAGTGGTAGTCACAATAAGAAAGCCACCAAATGACTGCGATTGCGAAGAGGAAATCTTTATCAGATCCAGACAACATCTAACACATCATCTGCAAACAGCAACATCTGCATCCCGAGGCTCATATGGTTGGATTTTCTTCAGATTTAAAGATGGGGCTGACTGATGGTGACAAGCTACAATCCTCCCTTTAAGCTGAGAGAGAGCCAGGGCAAAAAAAAAAAGGTTTTGTCGCATCACATGAACACTGTAAATAATGCAAATGACAAACCTAAACTTGAACTTGCAATGCAATAGTTTTTTTAAGTCCTTATGAACTCCCTTAATTTTATAATGTTCTCCACAAATGTTCAGGAAACAAAAGCAGGTTGATTCTTGACAATTTGTATCTTCAGAGACAGAGAGCGAAAGACACTGAGACCTCACACATGCAAATGTTCATGTTTGATGTTATCATTTCCTGTGCACTGTGTCTTCCACATCATCAACCTTTTGACAAACATGGGTAACCTGTTGTTGTCGTGCATGCAGATTAGGGATAATATACCACTAGAAGTGGCTGGGAGAGATATGTAGTTCAAGGTGGAGAAAACAGAGTAAAAAAAAATGAGATAAGGCCAGACAGTAAGTCAGCTGACTTTCTGTAAAGACCACAGTCATGTTGATGATGACATTGCAGGCCACATTTGTGTATTAGCAGTAGCAAAGTTGTGGCTTTGCTTGGCTTTTTTACATTATGCTTTGCATGGTGTTTTTTTCCTGTGTTTCAGTTAGTGAAAAAGAAGACATGTTTGTTAGAAAACATTGCTCTCCTTGGTTTTTGGTTATCGAAACAGCCACACACAGAAAAGGGTGGGTGCTTTACACAACCAGGATGGCACAACGCCAACAATACTCCACTGAGTAGGAAAACAAATATAGGTCAAGCCAGGCTGCAGCCTAATTAGGTGCAGCCCACATGGTCATAAAACCCCACAGTGTCCTCTTGAAAATTCACTGAGAATGATTCATAGAAACTACTGTGTTGAATATGAGTCAAATGCATTTTTTTTCTTAGGACTGCTTTCAGCTAAAAAAACACCAGACAGTATGTAGATTTCTGGCAGGAGTGTAAGTGCAGATCTCTCCTTTAATTAAGGAAATGACTTTTTCTAAAATCTCTACCTTGCTGTGTGGTTACGTATAACTTTATGATCACTTTATTTTTTTTAACTTACTGTAATAAAGCCCTGTTACTGTAAGCAGTGTGTTATCACCAATGCAACGTGCCCTCACACTGCAGCTGCTTTAAATAAAGGTACAAACTCTGCCTTGCAAATGATAATATCTACCATCACAGACATACAAATTATGTGCAGATTTTTTTAAACATTATTCGAGAACTTTAGAGGGTGACAAAGACATCCAAGGAACTTGTATGAATCTGCCTGCCATGCACAACCTTGTTAACTTAGTGTGAGTCAGCCAAAGAACAAACAGATGAAGGAAATTATTTATGTGTGGTGAGTAGACTGCTCTCGATGACTATTTGCATTCCAGAGTTTCTAATTTGAGACTTATTCTGGAAGCTGTTGTTGCAAGAATTTAGGCATTCTTCCTCTACAATGCCAGAAACCATAGAACTTTAACAGAGTTTATTTGTAAAAGCCAACATATATGTCATGGTGTCTGTAGATATGATATATATTTTTACATGTGCGAAAAGTAATCTGTCGAAGCAGATCCCAGAAAAGGCCAAAAGGACTGAAAAGAGCACTCATGAGCTATAGCCTTTCCACACACTGAGGTCTATCATTTAACATTTAACAGTGGTCCCTGTTACAGGAAACATATTAAGCCCCCCATCCCTGTGAAAACTTCTTTATATAGTGTTAATCTTCAGACAGTGCCTTATGGTGGAGCGAGGTTGCAGCATCTGTCTCCATTTTTATGAGAAACAAACTTCAGCAGATCTAAAAGAAATCAAACACAAATGTGTTGAAAGCTTTAGCCTCACAGACTTTTATATAACATGTTCTTTTTGGCCTGTCTGTTTGCGTGACAACCTGTGTGAATGCATGCATCATTTACATGAAATCACCCTTCAGTGGCACTGTGTTTGCACTGCTGGTGCCATCTGCAGAGGGTGGGGCTACAGGTGAGGTGGTTTGAGGCCGTAACAACAAAAGCGGGAAGTAAATAAAAAATGGCAGGGCTTAAAATACGGGCTAACAAACATTGTTAGTTCAAAAGAAACCCATACCAAGGGATATTTTTTTAAGGTGGATGCTAATCTCAACTTGAAGCTAAGTGCCAGGGGGAGAAATGTAGAACCACAGCCTTAATTGGTGTTATGCTGTATTCTTGTGTAACACATTGACGTAGAAATATATACTCTTAAAAAATGTGATAAACAGACTTCATTAATAGTATTTGACTCAAGCATTCCCCTTAGAGCTTCACTGCTAGATGCTGTGATGCTTTCCCCATGCATCATGCAGCTAGAAGATCAACTTGTCGTCTGCATTTACCAGACAAATTCTCACTAAAACAATTAGAGAATTACGAACAAATAAAACCAGCCGTGCAATCCTTGAAAACTGCTGACTGCAGAGCCTCACACTTTCTGCAAGACTCTCAGCCACAGTCTGACCTGCTCTGAGCTGGAGGCTCGATTTCTCCTAAATCACGTGACTTAACAGAAGAGCACCTCTGTGCAGTTCTGCTGTTTAACCAGAGGGTGGCGTTGCTGAGACGTGGCTGCTGGAGGCATTTATAAGAAACGTCCATGGAGTAAGGAAATTCAGCCTTTCCAGCTTTCGCAACCACTTCCATGAAGTTGAGCAATTCACCTTCCTTTACAGTGGCTGCTTTCTATGAAACTGCAGCAGCTACTTTATATATATAACATTTTTTATTCTTATTTACATTTTGTAATTGCCTTTCTGGGCATCAAATAAGGTAAAAAATATTTGCTAAGTTGCCAAAATAAAATACTATAAAATCTGTCTGAATCTTGTGCTGGAGCAACTAATTTGCTGAATTATGCATGGTCTTAAACTGATTTTTGAATTCATTTTTTTAGAATGAGGAAACAAACTACAACATGCTCAGGGCTGTGAGACTGTTATGATTTGATCTGGATAAGAGCTGATCTTTTACTATTGTGACCTTAACACTGAGAAAAACCCACATCTATCAGCCCTTTTGTCCATACACCTGTAAAACAGTAATATTTGAAGTATTTATGAATATTAGTTCATGCATTACTCAAAAATGCCAGTAATTATGATTGAAACTGGTCCAGTGATATGCTTTATCATGGTAGCTTATCTTGTCTTGGTATTTTTAGGGGAATGCCACCCCCTACACCCACTCCCCCACCTACATCACTAACAGTTTGTTTGTTATTCAAGGGTTCAAAGTGTAGTCATACTAAAAATAAGGCCTGCACCAGTCATTCATTTCAGGCATGCCTCTTCGTTAATGTGTAATGCTGCTCAAGACAGCAGACGTGCAAAAAGCAAACCTTAAACTTCTCAGGGTTCAAAACATCACACAGTGGGATTTTATTTTCTTTGTGCAATGCGGGATGATGGAATAAAGCTTCACTCTTTTAATTTGATAACCGGATAGCTTATTTTATGTTAAAGCACTTTTTTTTTCTCTTATGACCCATGTTCCAGTTCTGCTGAACTCCACAGACTTTTTAAGGCACTCAGGTTTTATCTGTTGTGTTTATCTCCAGCTCCTTGATGAAATATGAGGCAGCCTATTATTTACATTTTAGCCTCACCTTAGCTAGATTCCATTCATGGATGATGGTGATGATAAAAGAAGTATTCATCTGACAAAAAGGGATTCTGTAGAAACGAGACAAAGACATACCACAGATTCAAGCATACACCTAGTGTGACACAAACAATACTGCATGGCCTCTAGGATGAGGCTTTGAAGGTGTCATTTCGCTGATGAATGTCTTTCAAATTTGTGGGTTTTGCCATGTGATGCATGAGGAAGTTAGTCGCATTTGTTGTTTATGAGCTTCAAGTGTTTCTGGAACGCTCTTATATAAATACCAAACCATACTGGTTGAACTCAAACTAGTACATGTGTTATAGCTTTACTTTATACAATATCTAATTCCTTTTGTGACTCTCACTTAACTTCATTTGCCCTGCAGGGTAACTGTACTGAAAACAGAGAGCAACTGGACTGGTTTTAATAGTTGCTGTAGTCTGTGCTTTTACACGCATAAATACATAAATAAATAAAGGCTGAGACATGAACAAATAGGTCATTCAAAAGCACTAAAACTACAGCACTCATTTTCCAATGTCATTACTGGAGCGTCAAGCACATTAAGGTCATTTTAAGAAGTTTGGCGCCACCTAGTGGACATTTGTTGTAAACTGTTTCTCTAAATTTGACTTGTGGAATTATCTAGTTTCCCTTTGTAAGACTAAAGAAGACAAAAGTGGTAAGCAGGTAATAAAATCGTTTAAAAAATAATAAAAAATAGTGTAAGCATTACTATCAAATTAATGAAACACAGCAGTACATTTGCACATTTGTTTTAATAAGGATATGTAATGATTAACCTTTTCATACGTCACAAATATGACTTTATTGTTGCTGCTGGTAAAGACAGATCTGGACTCTGGTAGCTTGTAAATTTTCCATCAGGAATCTGTTATGCCATCCCATATAAAAGATAAAATTATGTAGTTCATGATTTATGATTACTTCTTTTATTTTTAGTATCATTGCACTGGAATCTATAAAGGTTAATCAGAAATGTAAAATCATCAAACAAATGTAAACAAAAAACAAAATGTTTTTTTCCCCTTTTAGGTCAAGAAGCATACTACAATTGAATTTAGGTGGAGTAAATTTGATTTATTTTTAAAAGGGAAGTCGGACATAATAAAGTTGTTTCTGGTCCAGAAAATTGCAAAACATATTGACTTTATTAGTAATTTAATTTAAATACATGAGGTCCATCACTGTTTCTTCTTCAGTTCCAACATAATTTATCTTATTACATGCAACTGATTACCTCCCCAGCCATACAGTAATTAATGTACCCTAACCATTAACTGCTTTATTTATTTACTTCAAGCACTCCAATATGTATTTGACACAACTTACTGGCAATAAAAACAATTTAAACATCTTATTGTGTAAACACGATGCTTTTACGTATAGAACAGATTTAATTAGTTATAACTCTAAATCCTAAACTCTGATTTGGAGAGCTGGAGAAGCAGCCCAACATACAGAAAAAAATGTAAGTCACTCAAAGTTAAAGCTAAAACATTCTTGGGCCCAAAACAACTCTGACATGATCAACAGAGTGTAAGTTACAGCATTTACTTTGCAATTCACCCTATATCATTAATATTATTATTATTGTTTAAAAAAAAAAGACAGTAAAAGAATGTATATTAGGAGACTTTTGATATTTGTGTTAACCATAGAATTGAATTTGTCGACACCTAGTGGTCATTAGTGATATTGCGTTTCTGAATGTACAGGAAGCATTTCCTTATATGGACAAGTCGGTTCACATTGGATAAGGGTCAATACAACTGTAACATTTTGAAATTCTATTTTTAACTGAATACTGTAGATTTACTTCTGAGTACTTAATACTTTAACCACTGATTACTGAGATACTATTAGTTTAATGATGTTAATAGGAAAACATTTTTTTTCTGTGGACATGCCTTCAGTTAACAAAAATATGAGAAATACTGTGAAGCAATTAATAATCTATTCTCTGTCATCTGTCCCATGAAATAAAGAACCGCCTGAAAAGCCATTGTTTTTTGGATCTTTCTGGCTTTAACAGATTTCTAAATGAAAGGCCTTGCATT
>JAOXNZ010000030.1:6998317-7013650 GCA_028566095.1 Kryptolebias brasiliensis
TTATATGGTCAAACGATAAAATAGGACATTTTTCATAAAAAAGTAGGCTACATTTTATATGGTAATATAGGTTAGCTGCTCTGCAAATCATAAGGATCCTTTAGCAGAGAAGACCCCCAAAAAATCTAAAATGATAAATCAGTCATTTGACTTGGTGTTAGCTAATGATACAGTTTTGATACACAGACACAAACAAAATTAAATTAATAAAAAAAAGGTAAAAAAAAACGATCCTAATTTCAAATGAACAGATCAGTCATACATTTTGTGCTTTCAAAGAGCCTCGAGGCCGACATGAAAAGACACGAGCATCACCACCAGGGAGTCGGTCAGAGACAAATAATGTCTGAATTCAAACCTCAACTCACCTCAGCTCATTCCTCCATCATGATGTCCAACCTGCAGGCCATGCTGGTGAAGGAAAATCCATCCATTTCTGCCGCATATGTTTGCCAAACTGGACAAAAGAACCAAACGTATCTGGTTTCACTTTTCATTTCAGACCCTCCTGAGGCGCAACAACTTCCAGTTACTGAAATTCTCAGCTGCTGCCGCTCGTCTTCGGGCTGTCAGCTCCAGCAGTCCGCAATAAAACACTGTTTGGCGAAATAAACGGGTTTTGACATGGTTTTAGAAAAAACAAGCAAACAAAAAAACTAACTAAAGTGTCTTCCAGCCTCGTCTGTACAAACAAAAAGCAGTGGATTTAAAGCCTACGCGCAGAGCTTCGTGTTGGAGCTGAAATGAAAGTGAAAAGGCAGGACTTCCCCGGCGACTGATGACGCTGCTTCCACTGAATTTCAGTCGAAGTGTCAAAGGTCAAAACTCTGCGACCCCACACTACAGCTTACATATATTCTATTTATAAAGCTGAATTTATTTTTTGTTGTTGATAAAGTTAGTTTATTCCGAGTGCTGAAAGTTGTGCTGAGTTTAAAGAGCCAAAAACACTTGGTTAAAGTTGAAACAGAGCAGAATAAAAACTAAAACGTGCCAAACAAAAGCTAACATCTGCACAATAAAAGCTAAAAGCCAAAACCAGCAAAAAAATAAAATAAATAAAAAACCATAATTAGCAAAACAAAGTTAAAACCTGATCAAATAATAAATAATATTTATTATCTGTTAAAATCTAAAATTTGCTAAACAGTAGCTAAGAGTGACAAAACTCTTAACATCTGCAAACAATACATAAAAGCTTAGACATGCAAAACAGTAGCTAAAAGCTAAAATTCACAAAACAGTAGCTAAAACAGGCAAAAAGTAGCTAATAGCTAAAAATAAAACAGACTGAAGTAGATTTCAAAGAGCACAAAGTTTGTCCTTGTTTCGTACCATAACTGTTTTTCGGTGTAAGTCTGGTTTTGCTTAAAGATAAAACTAAGCTTAGAGCACACTTTAAAGATGTGCAGATTCTGATTTATTGCAGGTGACTTCTTCAACCACATAACATGTTTTAAAAAGTCCTAATTTCTTAAAATGGGGCTCCTGTGTGTGGCTTTGCTCCAAGCAATGCAACAAGAAACAGTGCATCAACACATAAAGTGGAAACGACACAAAGCTTTGAAAAATCAGGATTTAATAATCAGCTTTTTTCCTCTTCTTTCAGCTGCTCCTTATAGAGCTCACCTCTGAGGATCGTCTGCCTCCAGCTCCCTCTATCCCCACCATCTGCAGGTCCTCCTTCACTACATCCATGAACCTTCTTCGTGGTCTTCCTCTTTTCCTCAGCTCCATATTCAACATCTTTTGTCCAGTTTCCACTATTCAGCTTCACCTCTTTAACTTTGTCTCCAAACCACTCAAACCGATAAACTGACATCACAGTTCAGCTCATGGCAATTATTTTACTTGTAGTTTAGCTTGTAAGTATTTTGATCCCAAACTAAAGGGATCCTGAACACCACCACAGGTACCACAGTTTGAGAACCATGACGTTAAGACATTAAATACTGACCTATGAGTCATCTCAAGTACAAAAGACATTTTAACTCAAAGTATGTTTGCCTAACGGATTATCAGTTGTTTCTGTGGGGTTTAGTAACAAGCAGACTGTTGCAAAGACATCCTTCTTCACCCAACTCATTCTTTAGTTGTATTTCCTCATATGCAGAACACATTTTAACTGGCATAAAACAGCATTTTAATGTAATCAAGGTCAATATTCACAAAGAACTGCACTGTGGAGGTCACTGCTGCACAATTCAACCCAAAAAGCCATCAATTTTGAACAAATGAAGTGGTTGTTGCTGTGGGATTGTTCTGCCATGTTCTTCTGTCTTTGAGTGAGTTGCTTTGCCCACACATTTAAGGGAAGACAAATGCAATGAAATCAGCCGTAAGCCATTAAAAAAAGTTGCACACAGATTAGAAAATATCACATGTAACGTAAGAAATGTATAAGTTAGACAGTCACGTTTCCAAACAAAACTTAATGATTTATACGCAATAAGTGAATAAGTTGGTTTAAAAAAAAAAACAACTTGTGGAGACGGCATAAAAATGTCATTTTGGTTACTTATTTAATGATGAAAATCCAAACAAACAAACAAAAATGAAACAAAAATTCAACCCACGTGTGACTATAATTTGCTCTCTTTAGTTTGAACTATTTTCTCTTCAATTTCAGTTTCCTTTCCTCTTCTTCTCCTGTTTATATAAAAAAGTCTTTCAGTCAAAACATAAAACATATTGAAAGAAAGCTTTCTTGTTAATAAAATAATTTTTTTCCCAGGAAATAACATCCATGATTACTTACTTTCTTTCTTACAGTAACTGTTTTCCATCAAACAAAGTCATTTCAAAGTTTAGAAATGGGATCATTTCATGTAAGCAGTAAAAACCATGAGAACACAAATATTTTTTAAACTTATAAAAATAAAAATACTTGCTGCATTTGAGAAACGGTCTCTGGCAGCATAAAACATATGACACCTCCACAAAGAGCTAATACACCCATCACTATGTAAGGGAGGGCTTTGTAGTACTTTCCTGAAGATAAAGTGAGGAAGGCAGAAAAATGAGATTTACTAAAATGGTAATGTATATTCTTAGGGGTTAAAAAATGTTCCCTTCTCTAACATATTCAAAATTAAAACAAGAGATCTACTTGTCAGTGTAACTTCATGCGCAAACTGTTTTTCTTATAGTTTAATTTATAAAATGTAAAACAAAGTGAAAAAGTCCTCTTTGTTATTTCAACAGCATGAAGATATACAATCTAAAATATTTTCCCTAGTTTTTGAGTTTCATTTAAGTCTGTTTTCTTGCTTAACTTTGCACTTTATGCTCAAATATGACTTACATGGGATACAAGGCCTAAAAAAGTTTAAACATTCAAGGAAGAAACAAATAATTTATCACTGTACACAAGGACAAGAACAAATGATGAACCACATGCAAATACTGATGCGCATGGCAGTGGCAACGCTGACATAGTGTTTATGCTGTTCCAGAGTTAATTTTAAACTTTGCGTCTTATTTAGTAGTGCAGTTTATTACTGCAATGCCAGCATTGCAAAAGTTGAAATTTAACTGAGAAACAGACCTTTAAACTGGATGACGCTGCTAGCTTCAACATATTCAAAGAAAAAAGAACTGAGGACAAAAATGGTTTAAGTACAGCCTAAAGTTTTATAGGGACAATAAAAATGGGCAGTTGATGCAAGAACCTTTTACCATGAAACCTGAGTGAATAATGCTCAGCTACCATCGCACCAATTTTTAGCACAATATCTGTAAAATCAGCTGAATTATAACAATTTCTGGGTCATAATTATTGAGAAACCTTTAATTACCTTTCAAGTTAGGGTCAGGTGCACTACTTTGATTATACAGTTTAAAAAAAGCTTAAATGTGATAATCAAAAAAACATTTTAAAAAGCCATCATTTAAAATAAAATGAAAACTGCATTCCCTAGAAGATTAACAATTAAAAAAGAAAGCAGCAAAATTTATTTGTCTTCGTCTTTCAAATCTTTTCAAATAAAAGGAAAAATACTAGCTTACGTCTGTAACTATAGTTGACTGGTAGATTTCCTTGCTGTACTTCCACCCATCCAGAAACTTTTCCCTGGGAATTCCACTCACATTCACATCCACATGTGGAACCACGTTCCTTTCAGAATAGTTCCTGACTATGTCCAGGTTAAGCCTCCAGCAAGAGCTGTGCTTTGTGATCCCATCAACTGTTTCTAATGGGCTTGTCAGATTTCTCCTCGTCTCACTGATGTTATTGCTTTCGGGGATGTGGCATTCGTGAGGTGGGGTATCAGCAATAAATACTATATAAATGCCTGTAAATCCATTGGGAAATATGCTGATGGTCAAGGCCAAGAACATCCTCAGCTGAAAAGGTCCCCAAGATCCGAGGAAAGAGGTGATGGTGTCATAGTCTCAAACTTTTACGGTGCCCATTACCCCACCAAGAACCCAGATTGTTTAAAGCAAGACAAACTAATGCTACAAAAGTACCAAAACAGAGTTCACAGCTCCTCAGCTCTGTGATATGAGGCCCTATAAAGCTGACGTCACATTTTAGATGCCTCCATCTGAATGTGGGTGGTTACAACATTATATAAAGTGCTGTAAAACAAGTTAATCTTCACTTTATCTTAGGCACCAGTTATTTAATGTGACTAAAAAGAGTTGTATTATTTTTAGATGTAAAAGCTTTCTAATAACCACGTGATTAAAAAAAAGAGAAAATGACGTAACTTATGAAATGACAAATCATCAAAGGAGTCCTTAATTATTAAAAGTGAATCATTTTCAAAGAGGAAAAAAAACTGCAACAAAGCTTGTCATTGTAATGTTTAGTGATTGAAAAGTTCATCACCAACCAAACTCCTTTAAAGATAAATAGATTATAACTTTTTACGCAAGAGCTCTCATGGTTATTTAGACGTCGCTGCAGAGGACCAAAGTTGCAAGGAACAATGAGCCAGGAGGAATTTGACCTTACAATTTGGAGAAAAATAGTTAATGAATTTATGGATAGATAGATGAATGATTTACCTGTCTGGTTAGTTATTAATATCAACCTCCCAACCTTTTCTGAATTGGGGTTGTAATTTGAAGACTATAAAACCCATATCTTTTCATGAATTTAAAATCCTCCATATTCCTAACAGACATGTCTGTTGACAATTTCTTGAGTGCTTAGTATAAGACGCCTCAAAAGCAATCTTGAGAACATTTTTAAAGCATTGTTCAGGTTTCTCAGTTGGCTGAAACATTAATCCACATCCTGTGTTTAAATTTCAGCCGTAGCTTTTAGGATTTTGCCTTTTGTATTACATAACTCATACTGAATGCAGTAATATACAGGCTATTTTATAAGTTAGTGAGTCTTATATTTTGTTACCCAAAGACAAAGTTTTGTATTTTCACCTAGTTTTTAATCATGCATATATGAGCATTGAGATTTCTTAAAATTGGCAAACATTTTTGGAAGAACTGAAGCAAACGTATGTTACTCTGACAATAAACAATGAGGAATTCAAATCATTTCTTTTGTCAGGTACTGCATTAGGATTGTTTGAATGGGCATTTTCTTTAAATAAAACATGACAAAAACAAGTATTAACCAATCAGAAACATGTATTTAAAATTCAATGCAAACACTTTATTTTACTTTTTTCTTCTTTTGCAACATTTCTAGAAAATGTAAATTCACAAACATTAGCTAAATCAAAAACAGACAACAGAACTTAACGGACGTCTGGCTCTTCGGTAGCCATTTTTGGGGGGCTATTTTTAGATTTTACCTGATCACTTTCAAGTAAGAGAGTTTTGTCTCTAAAGAAGAAGACAAGATCAACTAAAGACTCAGTGTTTGCACTTCAGATTTTTCTTCACGTAGAATTGGTTGTTTTCTTGATGCTCCGTTCTGAACACATTTCTTCTTTTTGGACCTACCACATAACCTGCAATATAAAGTAACATTTTAAAAATAAATAACAGATTTATCCTTGTAATGTGTTGCAAAAAATGTTTGAAGGCAGCCAACAAATCATAGGGTAGGGTTGTGATGTGTAATCTGTACATTACTTTAAAGGACAAATTACATCATAACTTTTAAACCAAATGAATTGGTGCATTTGTTTCATCTAAATATGATCTGAGGAACACATCTTTCACACAGCTAACTGGATTCATTTCAGAGCAAAAGGCCAGTTGTATAAAAGACCTTGTGGTCATCTTATGATGCTACTTTTCATGACCTCCACAAAAGAGATTGTTTTTGGTAGCATTAGTTGGGTGGTTTGTTTGTTTTGTTAGCAAAATTACTTAAAAACTAATGAACAGATTTTGATGAAATTTTCAGGAAATGTTGGGTTGTCACAACAAACAATTAAATGTTGGTGGTGATCCGGATCGGACTATTTTTTTAATAACACTATGGTCTTGGCAGTGGTTTGCTCCCTCCAAGCGCTTCTTGTTTTGTCCTGATTTGCTGTCTTTTGCTAAATTTGTTAAGAAATTGTGTCAGTATTTGTAGTTTGAACCAGATTTGATGCATTTTGAGGCTGAATTACTGAAAATCCAACTGGATATGATTATTGTTATTGCCAGCAGCAATTTAAGGCGGGTGATTACATGTTTGCCTGTGTGTTTGTCCGTTAGCAAAATATTTCACAGACAACTGTATGGACTGAAACTCTAAGTAATTATTACAGACATCTGCAACTGATTAACTTTTGAAGTCAACTTGATTCAAAATGACTGGCACGGCTAACCAACCCTAGCAAACACAAAAATGGCTATACCTAAGCCAATTCAACAGATATTGAGCTAAAATTTGATGTGGCAGTGGGTGAGTGTCATCCCCATCACAAACTCTGAGCGCTAACAAAACCCTAAGAGCAAGATTTTTGTTTAAAGCTTTGGCAGGCAATGTGAGAGGTCATATACAGTCATTCAAGGAATGCCACATTTTTGAATTGGTGGCATGAAAACTTTTCAATTAATAATTAATAATTAATTAATAATTACCCTCGACATTGTTGCATCTGCTCCACTGTTTCTGGAAGATCTTTATTGAAGGTCTCCGGAAGGAAAAAGTTCACCACTGAAGAGGCGAATGTGAGACTTCCCATTAAGATATAAGGCAGAACCTTGTTATATGTACCTGTAAATGCAACAAAAACAAAATCCACATCAGAAAGTGGTAAATCTGCACTATAGCTGTGCCTTCACTATGTTTTAAATGTCCTCTGCAGATGTTTTTGCTGTTATATACAAGTGCAGAGAACATGTCTTATCTTTACATGTAACAGAGCTATTAAGTACCTAAATAGATGACGTAAGGAGCAGTGATGCTGCCAATGCGGGCAGCCGAGGAGCACATTCCCATGCCAACGTTCCTGAGTACAGTGGGGTAGATCTCAGCAGTGTAGATGTACACAATGGTGAAGGCCATGGTGAAGCCAAACTTCCCAGTCATTTCCAGTGCCAGAGCAACATACTGAATAGCTTAGGAGCAAAGACAGTGACAAATTGGTTCTAGCAGTATTTGCAATAACAAAAACCAACAAAGATATGCATTTTAATTTTATAAAAAAAGCTAACACTAAATTATATTTATGCCGTATAAAAAAACAATGCAATATAGCTCTTTCAGGTAAACTGATTTTTTGGGGTCATAAATTTGAAAGTATTTCAGTTTACAGCAGCAAAATGTTGCAGTCCATAAATTGATTTTCTGTTTTTAACTTTAAGAAATGTCATCATTCTGCTGAGAAAGAGTCCTCTGCTTACATAAGCATCACCTTTCCACAGCTCTTTTAAAGTGCTTCAGCTGATACTTTGTGTTGCAATCAGCGCAATTAACGTCTGAGTAGTTGTTTTGCAAGATGTACTGTCACGTTTGGTGGGTGGATGGTTTGAATCCAAATGCAGACGGTCCCAGAAAAGCTCAAATGAAAACTAATTTATTTAAATGAACAAAAATGAAATAATAAAATCAAGAATGCAATGACCAGGAGGGGCGAGACACAAGGAAAACCAGACAGTACATAAGAGTGACAATGAACCAGTAAGTGAGTGAGGAAGATGACCAGGTTTTAAAGACTGAAGGTAATGAGTAAGTGGAAACAGGTGACTGATTACTAACAAGGGACAGGTGTGGATGGTGAGGCAGGTTGACAGAACTACTGAGGGAGAGTGAGTGATAGCACAGGGAACACAGGGAGCAGAACAACAAAAGAAAACATACCAAACACTGGAGAATAAACTAAACACATGGAACACAAAGACCATAAAACAATAAACCCAATACAAAAGCAAACCAAAAATACCCAAATCCTGACATGTACAGAGCCTACTTTTTAGAAACAGTCAGTTCAGGCACCTTTATTAAGTCAAAAATTAAACATTACCAGCAGTTTGTTGCTTGTTTCTTGTTTTTCATTTTTAATATTGCTTTTTTGACATTTGTAAGTTACCATTTTCTTAAACAAAAAAGGTCATAAACCAAGTTATAATATCATATTTATTTCTAAAATTAACAATTTGGGAAAATTCTTTTGCTGATTCTTTGTTTCAACTATGATATTGTACTATTAAATGGTTCAAGTTTGCATTTCTGAATGATTACTAAACACAGGTGAAAAGTTATAGTTTATTTGTAATCTTTACCTGAACTTCCCCAGAAATTTAAACGGCTTCTTTAAACGACATGTTGTGTTCATATTGGTGTAATGAGAAAAGAGAACTCTTACTGTTTGGGATGAACTGGATGAGCAGAAGCACTCCTCCTCCGATTATGAGGAATGTCGACAGAAGAATTCTTCTTGGACATTTTCTCAGCAGACAAGTAGAAACAACATAGGCAGGAACTTCAGAAATAGCTGATAAAAAGCAATTCATAAAAGGGTCGCCACTCAGGTTGGACGTGTTCAGGGATAAGCCAAAATACCCAATGTTTATTGCCATCCTGTAAAGACAAAAAGAGTGTTGGAATAAATAACACAGCTGCTATTTTTGTTATCCAGTCATTTTTAGTAATTCAATTTATTTTCATAAACTATTTTCTGTTTGTGCTCATTTATCACATTTACTGGTTAATTTTTTTTTATTATTAATTATTGGGAGCTTTAATATTATTGTTCACCATGACTCACCACAGAATGAGACACATCAGTGTGATACATCTGAGGTTTCTGGATTTCAGAATATCAATCATGGTGTACTTCCTGCCAGGAGGCATTTCCTCAATCTGAAACCAAAGCATTATATACAAATTATCTGGCTGCATTTTCCAGTCATACAAAAATCAGTATCTTAAGTATGTGATATTTGATGCAAACATCAATTGATTTGAGATATAGGATTCCTTAAACAAGAGCCTTTCTGTGTCACCAAAAATCAGTATACACCCTGGGCTCTGCCCTCACCATCCACCTGGCTTACATTGCTCCTGACTTTGACCCACAAGTGGTGGGTTGAAGGGGAGAAAAAGGTGGAATGCTCGCTCTGGGTCGGGGGTAAGTCTCTGACTCTAGTGGAGGAGTATCTGGAAGTCACATTCCAGAGTGATAATAGGATAGATTGACAATCAGGGCCTCGTGCACAGTAATGAGGGTGTTTCTTTGGTCTGTTGTGGTGAAGAAGGAGCTGAGCCGAAAGTCAAAGCTCTTAATTTACTGGCTGTCTGTGTTCCAACCCTCACCTGCGGGCATGAGGTGTGAATCATGACCAAAAAAACAACATTGTGGATACAAGGAGCTGAAATGGGTTTCCTCTGTAGGGTGGTTAGGGTTAGCTTTAGAGACAAGCTCCATCATTTAGGGGGAGTTTGGAGTAGAGCTGCTGCCCCTCCACATTGAAAAGAGTCAGCTGAGGTGGTTTGGGCATCTGATTAGGATGCCTCCTCTGGAAGTTTTCTGGATATGTCTCACTGAGAGGAGACCCAGGGGCAGACCCAAAACTTGCTGGAGGGATTATGTATCCTCTCTGGCCTGGGGACAGCTGGGTATACCTTAGAAGGAGCTGGAGGGTGTTGTTGGGGAGAGGGATGTCTGAGTTTCCCTCCTGGACCAGTTGCTTCCACAAATAAGTGACAGAAAATTGATTCCTTACAAAAATATTTTTTACTTAACATATTAGAATTATGTTACATTTGTTGATCTTGAATCAAACATTTAATCCTTCTGAAATAATCTGAACTGCATCAATGTCCTCACTTTGTAACTCTTGTAACATATTTCAGTTATTCTCCAGTATCTGTCTTAGCAATAACAAAAACAAAATTTTGTAAGTATTTTTTGTAATTTCCAACTTCTTTGGTAATTTCAGGAGAGATTTCAGACAGTTTTGCAGTGATTTTGGAACTAAATTAAATCAGAAACCGAAAGAAGACATTTACATCAGTTCAGTTAATTTAATCAGTGTTATCACTCATCATTAGGATATCAGTATTTCCAAGTGAACTTTTTTTACACAGCATCAGATATCTTAGTCAGCAGAAAGTGTACCAATAGTTGAT
Organism: Kryptolebias brasiliensis; assembly: GCA_028566095.1. Lineage (NCBI taxonomy): Eukaryota > Metazoa > Chordata > Actinopteri > Cyprinodontiformes > Rivulidae > Kryptolebias > Kryptolebias brasiliensis. The sequence goes on from JAOXNZ010000030.1 coordinate 7,008,807, forward strand.
TTAATTTCTGGTGCTCAAAACCTCTTCAGATGCAATATTTTTTATTTCTTTCTGAATAAAAAAGACATTACAGATTTGCAATATGAAAAGACCTTTATAGTTTTATGACTCATACTTGGACCAAGTAACACTCTGACATGATATGAGTCTCACCTCAGATTCTTTAAAGATCACAGGTGGAGCCTGCACTTTATTTTTACGTGCAGCAACTCTCACAATGGCCTCCGCCTCTGCTGCTCTTCCCTGAGTGATGAGCCACCGAGGCGACTCCGGGATGAACCTGGGAGATCAATGTTTATTTTCTGCCTTTTGATTTGTGCATGATAATTCATACATTGACTGAATATTAGTGGAGAAATAAGTGGGTTTTTATGGCAAACATACCACCATAGTGGGATGTACACCACAGACGTTGCAGACAGAACAGCGAGCAGAGTTCTCCATTCTCTGATGCCGTATGCAATCCAGGGAAGAGTCATGTAGCCAATGCAATAAAAAAGGAAGGCCCCAAGAGTTGTAAAGAGAACTCGCATGGTCTTACTCAACAGCTCCGTACCTGTCAAAGATAAGACTATGACTATTGAATGACAACAATACAATTAATACATAAAACTATTTGAAATAGAGATCTAGCATTTCTTAATGGAATGCATGTTGCCCACCTTGTATCATGTCAGAGTTTCAAACTAATTCATCTTATGGTAAGAAGGGATGAAGTTATGATAAGTTTAGTTAAAGCTTGTAAATTATGTTAGTGAAACACAATTTCATGGGATATTGTGAAATCATGATGTGTTAGCACTAAAATAATGTTTTGTGGATAACTCTCAGCTACTACCACACAGAATTTAAGTTGACTATCTGTACAGTTGACTGGGTCGTGGCCATTTTTGCATTTGATAAGACTGATTAGCTCTGGCAGCCATCTTAAATTGGACTGACTCCAAAAGGTAATCAGTTGTAGATGGTTATCCAATGATACAGTAACTTTCTGAAAGTTAATAAAATCAGTCCATCTGTTCATACGATATTTTGCTAACACTACAGACAAACAAACATACAACACACACAGAGACACGGGCAAAAACCTGATGGTGTCTCGCCTTTGGCAGCAGGCGATAAAAACCTTGCCTGCATATAAAACTCTTTTGTTCTTCAATTATTCTTATTTTTATACAACTACTATTGTTTGGATGTTGAAATATTATTGGGATTAAAATGTGTTTACCTAAAACAAATGCAGAAATGTAAATGGATATCTGAGAGGCTCCAACAAAGAGAAACATGATGCAAAAAATCCTCCATGACTGAGAGAAAGACTGAAGGAGAACAGAGAGAGACTGGGCCGCTAGAGAAATGAAAACCACCTTCTTCCTCCCGAACCTGAAGAAAACAAACATGTTTATCAGTGATACACAGATACAATGTATTATAAGATATGACAAAATAATTTTTTTTGAATAACACAGCATCAGCGTGTGCAACATTATGCTCAGTGCCTTCTTTTCAAGTAAAAACTCACTTACTGAGTATTAATTTGATTACAAAAACAAACTCAAGATGCAGCAAATTTGATTTGAACAGCACATATCAAGCAGATTTATAGAGGACAGTTAATCTCTTATTAAACATCTAGTTCAACAGCAGATGGTGCTGTCGCCTTTTTTAGCATCTGATCTGAAGCTTCCAGTTACAGTCCCCACAGTGGGTTTAACTTTAATAAACTAAATCAAAAAAGGATTTTTCAAAAGCAACAATCTTCAAAAAAATACAAATTTTCTAATTCCTAAGATAGAATAATATATCTATGATGCAGTTTTTGTTGTAGCCCATAAAAATGCAGAGTAATTTTATTGACATTTTAAAGGATTAATAAATATGAAATACCTGTCAGAAAGTTGCCCTGAGATCAGGGACCCAAGAAGGTATCCCACAAAAAGAGTTGAGGATGCAAATGGAACTTTCCATTTGTTGTCACACACAAGGTCCCACTGGGAAAGATGTGAAATATGGTAATTAAAAAAACAACAAAAAACAACAGAGCCTTCCAAAAAAGATGCATTCCCATACTGACCTCAGTGACTATAGTGTACTGGTAGATGTCTTTGCTGTAGTTCCATCCATCCAAACATTCTTCCTGCTGCAGATCAGTGAGGTTAACATCCTGTCCAGGAATATAGCCCTGCTCAGAGAGATTTTTAACCACATCTAGCTTGTATCTGCTGCACTGGCTTTGAACTTCTTCACCCCCCACTGTTGCGAAGGGGATGATGGCACTTCTCCACTCCTCAGTCAGGTTGACGTCTGGAATGAGACAATGGTGCTTCGGAGCAGCTCCAGCAAAGATGATGTAAAGTCCATTGAATCCAGTTGACACAAAAACTGTATTTAATAGAAAGAAAGTGGACCAGAAGTAAGGACCCATTTGTCCGAGAAAAGCGGTTTCCTCGTCGTAGTCTCCCATTTTGTTTTTTTGAAAATTTTCCTGAATAAAAACAACCTTCTCTGCTCTTCAGAGTGCAGGACGTGGTGTTCCTCTGTAAGTCCTCAGCTCAGTGCCAGAGATGTAGGGTCGAGCTCTCTGTGGGGTACAGTGAACTGGTCCCTCAGTAGGAAGGAGTCAGAAATGAAAAATTTCCATTTCAGGTCCTGTGAGAGTATTAAAACCCTCTTTCAAGAACAGAAATTTCTACCTTGAATTGAAAAGCTATTAAAATCTAGTTGACCCTTTTTCTCACTGATTTGAATAATCTAAAGCTTTAGAGCACCAATCTACTGTAGGCATCCAGTCCTAATAGCACTAATGTGGTATTTTCTCTAAACAGCATTCCACACTTTTAAATACTGCAAAGAAGTCCACATGACTGTACTCTAAATGTTGCTAAGTAGCATTAAGACTCCTGCTGGAGTATTTTAATGCACACTGTAGAGGCAAACATGCCTGTATGGAAAGTCCAGCAGAAACTTGCATGTTTGTTTTACTATCTTTAAGATAAACCACTTGCTCACATGATCCATGAAAAACCACGTTTTAAAGAACATTTCCAAGTCTATCACATAAATATGTTCCCCACACTCCTCTCATGTGTAAAAATGATCACATCTATATTTTTGGAACCTTTTAAAAGACGCTACAATAAGCTCATGTGGGTATTTCTGCTCATAGATAGTGATACAGAGTTTGTGGAGAGATGAAGAACTCTCTGCCCTTCACAGCAGGCTCTGCAGCTGTCCTTCATAATACATTTCACACGATTAACTGGATATGCTTTTTGTTGCAGAGTTTAGAGAAAAAGTAGTTACAACAAGGTCTGACAAGGTTACTGTCTGTCTTGCTCATCATATCTTATCATGTGTTAAATTAGCATGTTTTTTTTTTCAGAATTCAGGATAAGCAGCTTTCACAGGGTTTGGTCATTGTTTGCCTTGTTCATCATTTCTTATCTTAGTTTTTTTAAAGTGTCAAGCTAAATTAAAGTCTTCAGCATTTGTGCAATCAGCTTCAGAGATAAAACTATTTTTGTGAAACCTGTTGCAGCTGTTGACTAACATTTTCAGCTCAGAGGCTCCAGATACAAAAATGTCAAAAAGCTAAAGTTTAGTCAGAATTCCTTTAAAGTGAACAGAAACTTTGTGCATCAAATAAACTTTATATCTTTATTTTAGATCCTTTTGTTGGGACTTCTTGGAACAGTTTGCAGCTCCACTCTTTGCCTGCCTGCTACATCAGAGTTAATCAGTTTAATCACTGCACTGATGAAAGACAACACTGTACCAACTGTGCCAAAGGATTTCAAGGCTTGTTTGCATTATTTCCCTTTACAAGACTGTGATAATTTGTGACATTTAAGCTTCAGATGCCTAACAAGTATTAATTAAGCTCATTTGATTGACACAATAGTTGTTTTTTTCTAAAAGATGTCTGCAGGGGAACAAAGAAACCTCTGATGTGACTGCTTTACAGAATGTAGCGAAGACAGTACATCTTAATTTCTTTTGCCAGTTGCAACACTTATTTTGGCACATTTTTTCATTAAATATTCACCAAGATTTTGTATAGATGATTCAAAAGTCAGACCAGTGAGGACAGTTTTCTCCAGCACATTCCAAAGATTCTCGGTTGTGTTTTCAGTCTGGGTTTTGTGGTGTCCAATCCATGTGAAAGTGATGTGTCATGCTTCCTAAGTCATGCTATGCACAGTCTGAGCCTGATAAATGTTTGGTATGGTCATCCCATGTGGGACGATAACCCTCTTACTTGACTGATAAAAAATAACTGACTCACTGGAGGTTTTAGGGTAAAACAACTTGATGGTTTTATTTCATGATTATTTTAAAGTTGTGTGTGATGAGAAACATCAGATTCTGCTCACCTATTTGTATTGTCTAATGGAAAGAGCCTATAGAAATCTGTATAATCATTAACATGTGCTTCAACACCAGATTTGACTGGTTAGATACAAAGGATCATAGTGCACACAGTCAGGAGGCTTTAATGATCGTGTTTACATGAGAGAGGAGCACATGCATGCAATCAACATGAACTGACGGGGTTGTATAGTCTGTGCTGGGTTACATTGGAGCGTCTTTTACATAATTAAATCATTAAATCTGTCATATTATAACAGCTTTATATTCTAAAGTTTTGAGGAGAACCAAAAGAGAAAAATAATGTGACTGTATCAAAAAATAGAGATGCATTCAGTTAAAAAAAATCTTCAAATCGAATGAAACAAAACAGACAATACAAAACCAAAAAATAAAATACAAAACTTGCCTAATACATTTACTTTCATTTTATTTCAAAAAGTATGTTGCTATAATTCTGATTTTGTCTTATCAAC
>JAOXNZ010000030.1:7069594-7080368 GCA_028566095.1 Kryptolebias brasiliensis
AGAGTCTGCTGTTGTCAGGATTTGGGGTTTTGTTTGAATTATTGAATTTAGTTTGTATTTAGGTTGTTTCTTCAATTGTGTTAAAGGTTATGATTCTTGTTATCCCATTTAGTCTTTTGAGATTTATTAAAAATGTAAATAAAGACTACTTTTGTTTACATTGTTTTGTGCTTGTGATCAGTAATATTTATGTGATTTAGCAGAGCACTCATAGATGTCATCTGAGATCTCTAGCCCTTTTAAAAGAAGTTCCAAAGACAGTCCACGAGAGGGTCAAGTTTGTTTAGATGTTGCAGTGATCATCCTGGACCACATGATGGGGACAAACCCCATCAAACGTAACCTAAAACTTATATTATCTGCAGATCTTTGTTGATTTTTACTTCTAATACCACAGATTTGCAGGAATTTGGCATGTTGCTTATTTTTTTAAAGATTTTAAATCCAGAAGTGGTCCTCTAACAAACTGAAATTATATGACATGTACCTACATGCAGGGAAACGATTTGGTCCTTATTAATGTAGAAGTGGTGCTGTGTATAGACTAAATATTACATTTTGAGATAAAGTTTACCTCAAACAGATACATGCTATACATATACAAACGGGCAGTACATGCAGGGAAGAAAAGTTTCTGTTTTTCAGGTGTTGTCTCAGTGATGAGTAAAGTTTGAGGAGGCTTCAGTAAAATACCAGATGAGACAGAACAGCTGAGGCAAGTTTTAACTGCCTAAAAGTTGTGTGAAATGCAGAAAAGATGAAATACATTAAAGACTAAATATTGTCTGAGGTCATTTCATAGTGATTCAGCTTTTTTAGGCTTTTCAAAAAAACAAATCATGGTAAAGAATTATTATTTCCTTTAATATTCCCAAATCTTATATCCACCAGCACCTGACTATTAGTAACTACTGGCTGTGACTGACTGTAAAGTGTTTTGGAAAGTTAAACATTTAAAATGCCATCACATTCAGCTCACCACATTTGCACTGTTCTAAAATCACATTCTTGTTGACCTTTGGGAAGAAACAAGTCTGGTCATTCTTTCAGCTCGTGGAATGACTGTGTAGGATGGAGAAAGGGCAAGAGAGCTTTAATGTGTGCGGGCTGTAAGCTCTGCACACAGTTCACTGGAACAAGTCGTCACTCTCACATCATTAATTACTCCATAGAAAACTCTGGAGTGCACACCACATCCTTCTAGTCTTTCAGTGTCGGACCTGCAGTCTCTTCTGGTTGTGCCCTAATTTATTTTGCACTGTGTACACAGGGCTTTTTACACTTTCTCTAGCTTACAAAGAAATTCTTTCACTGTGTGCCTTTTATCATCCATCAATGCAATTACATCAGTTTGCAAATTATGTACGTTCATGGTTTGATATTCTCAGGGATTTAAGTAAAAATCTCTATAAAGTAAAATTTGCAAAATTAACTTAGAAGATCGATTTTCTTTTACATCCCCTTTCTTAATTTGTGTGCCTGTGGTCACTTTTCCAAAGCGAGAATCTTGAGCTTACATATCAGTTTTTCATTTGAACCAAACTACAATATGGGTCAGAACAACTTTATACTTAGGTCATGTGGAATAGCACTTAGGAGTTTCCAACTTTCTCTCCTCACCACTATTATTCTCTCTCCCTGCTGTGTTTTTATAGGCTGACGGCAGGAAAAACAAGAAGGAGGGCTTCCCTCTGCCTGATGTCCCAGTTTTGAAAACATGTGGCCTGGGAGTAATTGGGTTACAATTGCAGCAGTCCAATGAGTTGGCCTTGATTTGGAGAATGACTCAATTTACTTTTGTCTGACAGCCTGCTGCTTCCACAGTTGTAGCTTTTATTCTGTGTTTAGGCTCAGACTTTTTACTGTATGGAACTGGAAGAAGGCCAGATGACAGAGTGGAACACAAGCCCAGTATTAATAAACTCAACCACATTCAGCAATTAGGTGACAGAATAAAAGTGACTTGTTAAATGTAGCCGGAACCAATTCCTTTGAAGGAATTAATCTTTGTGATTTTTTTATCTTCTACTCTATTAAAAAAACAACAAAACTAACAAAAAACAACAACAAACAAACATATATATCCACCAATTCAAACTTCTGTGTCTACGTTAATTAGTTAAACAACCAAAAAGAAACAGAAGTTGAAAATGCACTGATTTGGCTTTTAAAACAGGGATAACATGGTAAGACACTCTAATTCGTATATAAGCAACTATAGAAATTTGTAAGACTAATATTACAGTCCAACAACACGTCATTTGGAAACTTGGTAACATGTTTATTTTTTTCTGAATCTTTAAACAAATGTTTTCATTGTTAATTTTGTCATTTCCCCCCTAGTAAATATATATATTTTTAATAATTAACATGACTTGACAAAAGAAATACACAGGTGTATTTAATGAAATGACATATGTTAAAAAAAAATAAATGTTGGAGTTATTTGACTCTAATGCTGTATAAAAGTACTAAAATCTGGTTGGTACTGGTATTGATAAATTATAATAACTTGTTGTGGCTATTATGCAACAATGTCCTACTTAAGTCTTTATTTAACTTTAATAACATTAAATAGGAGAATAAGATATTACATTAATGTTGTGTAAATAAATTAGGAAATTGTTTGTTAATTCATTCATTTTAAATGGCTTTTTTTCTCATCTTCTGAACAAATGAATGAACAAAATCATGCAAGCTGCAGCTGAAACTTCTACTTCATCTGACCATGTAACAATATTTTAACCACTATGTCATGTTTCTTAGCTTGTTATAAAGTTTAATGTGAAAATTATAATTTGGCGAAAATGTGTTTTTAATGAGGTTTTTGAATTGCTGCAAATTCCCAATTGTTTTTATCACAAATTAATAACCTAATTGCCAGGTCGCTTCTTTTACTTTCACACAGATGAATGAATCTTACGGAACATAAATGTCATCATGGATGAATCACGAGGACATCATGAAATGTGACTGAAATAACTGGTCAGTCATTGTTCCTAAGGGTTGGGTTGACCCAGCAGCATGTATGATGTTGCAATGCATTAGAAAAAGTTAGACTTTGTAACATCAACTTGTAAAAATATCTTAATGTTAGAGGAAAAAATATTAACTTGCAATGTTTCCTGACTCCCATTGAAAACAATAAATGATGTAGCAGTCAACCTTCTTCTTAGAATACTTTCTTTTCTTATGAGCATCCTTGTGCTTTTTTTTTTATGGCAACATTTCAACACCCTCCTGATTGGTTTGTTCCACATTTGTGACATCAGAGGTCAAGGTGTGGCGAGATCTCCAGCTACGACGGGCTTTATTTTGCACGTCTCTAACAACAATGAGGACTTCATGAGCCAAGGTTGCAACAAAATGTTTCCTTCTGCCATCTGTCTTTTTTTCCAGGAAACTGTTTTGTTTTTTTTAAATCAATTAAAACAGGTCAAGCCTTTTCCAACCCTTCCTTTTGGAACACAGAAGCTATTTGTTTCTCTCCAGCAGGAAACAAGATTAAATAAGAGACAAGATGTTTGAGCATTGTCATCAGTGTGAAATATTAACTTTGGAGCACTAACTGCAGAGAAAATCTCAGTGTCACTCAAACAATGAAGCCTCCTAACTCTTGTCAGCAAAGTAGACAAAAACAAACACTTAGTAAATATACAGAACAAAAATATAAATGCAAACTTTGGATTTTGCTCCTATTTTTCAAAATTTGTGTAAATCTGTGTTAGTGAGCCCTTCTCCTTTGCCGAGATAATCCAGCCACCTCACAGGTGTGGCATATCAAGATGTTGATTAGACAGCATGGTTATTGCACAGGTGTGCCTTAGACTGGCCACACTAAAAGGCCACTCTAAAACATGCAGTTTTATCACACAGCACAACGGCACAGATGTTGCCAGTTTTGAGGGAGCGTGCAATTGGCATGCTGACTGCAGGAATGTCTACCAGAGCTGCTGCCCATGATTTAAATGTTCATTTCTCTACTGTAAGCCTTCTCTATCATACTTTTAGGGATAAATGATTACATTTAATACAAAGTAACGATAAACAAAGATAGCTTTAACAACCAGCTTTATTTTTTTAATTTTTTTATGATCACTGCTCTGCATAAACGGAAAATAAAGGAATTGGTTGAGAGACTCTTCACAGCAATTTGGTGCAGCATGGATCCATTGTAATCTGCATCCAAAAAGAAAACCGCTTTGTTTTTTTGGATAAGCAAAACCTGCTGGAAAGTATTGTCATTTTGGGTTTCAGATCACTGAGGCAGTGAATGGATTCATGTTCCAAGTGGTTTGAATAGTGGAGAGGAATGTGACTTAATGAGGCTCAGCACCCCAAGTCAAATAGTCGTTTGCACAAGTTTTAAACCACATGCACAAGCATGAATGTGTGCAAATAAATAAATAAAATATGTCTGTAAAACACCTCAAAATGCTTTCTTCTGTCACCGTTTCACCCCTCTGAGCACACCCACGTGCACCCACTCGCACACACACACACACCTTCTTTCATTCATGGAAACCATGGAAATGCCAAGTAAACAAGTGGTCTGCAGGCAACTCACTGGCTTCTCTCAATGGGAGCCATTGTGCCGAGCGGCTGGTGTCACATGTAGGATGGAGCACCATTCAAGCTCAAATCAGTCATTAAACATCAGTGAAAGTGGCAATAGACAAATTCTCCCTAGATTTACTTTACTTTTTAAAAATGCAGCACCAAAGTCAGTTTAGCACCCAGCTTCTATTTTGATTTTTAGGATCATTGTTCTGAACACTTTTTGTTCATTTTGGTTTTAATAAGTTATCAGTTATCAGGCTCCTCTCGTGTGGAACCACTTTCCAGTTTCTGTTCATGAGGCTGACACCCTGTCTACCTTTAGGACTAGGTTTAAAACTGTCCTTTTTGATAGATCCTATACTTAGGGTTGGATTGGGTTTCCTGAGCTATCCCAGTTATGCTGCTACAGGCTTAAACTGCTGGAGGACAAACTGATCCCATTTCTTCACTCTGCTGCTATCTTTACTCTCCATGTTTGTATTTACAATCATTGCTGCTATTAACATGTGCTTTTCTTTGTTTTTCTTCACATGAAAACTTACCTTGACTAATCCTTCTGTGTTTGTCTGTGTCTCTTTCCTGCCCATCCTGAGCCTGGTTCTGCTGGAGGTTTGAAGGTTTACAGGAAGTTGTTCCTTTCCACTGTTGTTGTTCTGCTCAGGATGAGGGATTTTGATGAGGTGAAGATTCAACACAATCTGCTGACTTCCTTAAACAGACCAAGTTTTATTGACTGGCATTTCATAATGTAGTGTTTGTGCATGTATCACATTGTAGTTATATCAATGTAATTATTTAATTAAATTTGATTCAGGATTTGAATTGGATTTATAATTTGAACGTTTTTGTACAGTGTCCTGAGATGATTTGGTTGTGAATTGGCACTATACAAAGAAACTAAATTGAAATAAAAAGTGAAAATAAAGCTAAACATGCAATCAAAGCATTCTTTTTTTGGATCATTCAGTGTCGTTGTTCATTTAAAACTTTGCTGAGCTTTTTCGAGGATTCACGTAGTGTATTTCAATAACCACAAGCTCAATCAGCTATTCTAATTCTAATTTTAGCGTGCTAACTCACAATAAGATAATCCAAACCAAGATACCTCTTGGTTTGGATGGCAGAATCACTTTTGTGGTGTTTGAAGCATTTTTATTGTCCATTATGGGTTTCTAGTTGTTGTTCTGATTGTCTGGTTTTGGCTGTGGAAAATGACTTATTGTCTTGTCAAAGCCTAATTTGGGGATTGCGGATGAAAAATGTGGTGGTACAACAATTGCACCCAAACTCTCCATAATTGAAACAATGTTTGTGGTTTTTAACAACATAATCTCTTGTATGGTTTTACTTTTTGGTTTTACTTTTTTTTTTTAGTTTTCAGTCAGAATGTGGGTTTGTGTTTATTTATATCATCTAAATGCTGACGAAAAATTTGCTTAAATGTGCAGCATTTTAATCTGAACTTACATTACTTCAGGAAATCTTGACTATATCATCTTTCATATGGTAATGTGAAGTCTTGTATTGGGTGCATAAATCATTCTTTTGAAGTGAGTATGACTTGAAAAGAAAAGACAGGAATACAGTGAGAGATTCTGTTCTTCATCTTTAGGCCATCAATCAGCAGCAGAATGACTTGGCTCATCTGGACTGCAGACTGCGTTCTGGTTCAGCTACTTTTACTGCCAGCAATTGGATCCTAGATTAAAAATGAATGTTTGCGCCGATGTGAGGGTGGTGCCGTAATGTGCATACTGTAAATGTTATGACATCAGTTTTATAGTGTGTTCAGTTTACAGCATTTGTACTGCAGCATTTAAAACTAAATTGTTGGGTCTTTTGCACTGTTTTTGAGATCAAGGGTTTGTTAAAATGGCTGTTTAATGTTCATTGTGACCAACTGGCATAGGAATATTTTTGTCAGCTGAAGGAAGGCAAAGACAAAATGTTAATGTTTTGTCTGTGCGTGTTTGTGTGTCTATCTCATGAACCACTGCATAAATTTTCATGAATCACTTACAGAAGTTAGTTGTTCAACTATAACTGATTAATTTTTAAACATCAGAAACACCAGACCTTAGAAAACACAAAAATGGCAATAATTCTATTGTGCTAAAATTCGGTGTGGTAGTAGCTGAGAATCATTCACAACACATACTCTGAGTGTGACATCTTGCAGTATCGCATCAGCTTGCACATGACGTTAATTTCATGGTTTGACTGAAAGAGCTACAACGGTGGCAGGTGATATGTACTCCTTCAAGGAATGAAAAGGCGTTTAATTATTAACTAGGTTTTACTTTAAAAATAAGAATAGAAGCACTGTTGTTACATTTCAATGAGCACAAACAGTTTCTACCCACAGATGCTGCAGCTTCTGCAGGTATTAACCCTCCCGTGGCCTTCGGGTTACAAGGGTTTCTCTACCTTTCTTCGTCCCTAAAGTGGTTTCAGATAGTGGATGGTGAAGTGGCAGGTACTGAGGTGGTTGCAATTTGTAACTTCACCACAAGATGTCAATAAATCACACACTGAATTATAAAAAACAACCAAAAAACATGGTCCCCTCCCTGATCTTACTGCTTGTTTGTGCTCCTGCACCTTAGTTAATGCTCAGCATTTTTCATTTTATTTTATTTAGTTTTGTTTTTAAATAATTTCACATTTTACAACATTTTAACAAGCTTGCCAGCAGAGATTTTATAGAAAACTTTACATGACTGTTCTTCCTCAAAGGTATTTTTCTTGCATTTCAGCTTCTGAAGTTATATTTAGATGCGGTAACATTAATGGTCTACAAATGAAATGTTTTTGACTAAGTGGGTGCTAGCTCCTCAGGGCACTCTCAGTGACAACTCAGTGCTAATTGGACGGCCTGGCTAAACCTGTGACTTTTATCGTAGAGTAACAAAAAAGTTTTAGTACTTTTAAATATTATAATAAAACTTAAAAAAAAGAATTAAACACCAATCAACTTCTTCATGTGTGACGCAATCTAGCTTGTGGTGCAGTGAACCTCAGATATGTTTAGCTCCAAGTGGGTTAGTGGTGTTTCCCAGCTGCACATTTAAATTTAATTCACTCAATCGGAAAGCCAAGAAATAATTTTGACTCTTAAATGCACATAAATCAGATCATGAGTTGTAAATTTGAATCATAAGACTTGAATATGAAAATGAGCTCATGACTGTTGGCAAGATGGTTTCATGCAGAAGGTTTCCCACACATCTCTGGGTGGATTATGCATTGTGCCATATTAAAATAAGTGTAATTACCCATTCCCTCTCATTTATATGGAGGAATCTTAGTTTAGACTTTAAGCAATAGGTTTTGGAGTTTTCTGTCCTCTACCTTTAATAACCTTCAGCTTTTAGCAGAAACCTGTTAAACAAAGTACATTGAACATGACAAGACTTTTTTTATTACTATTGAAAATATGAGTAACTTTCTGAAACCTCTTGGTATAATGTATTTATGGCAATCAGTAGGAATCTAGGAAAGTTCTGATGGTGACAGTTCATAATTAAAGGCCTACCATTTTAAAAAAAAAAGGCATATTGCCTGCCACTTTTCATACCAGAGTTTTGGACTAAGATCATCTTATAACAAATTGGGATAAAGTTGTAGCCATTCTGGTCCAACTTAGTAAACGATATTATGCACTATCCTATGCAATATTTTCTTGTTTTTTCACTCAGAGTATGTGTTGTAGATAACTCTCAACTACTGTCAACTTTCAGCTTCTACCACATCAAATTTTAGCTCAATATTAATAAAATTGACAAAGTTATATCCATTTTTGTGTTGGCTAATGTGGATTAGCTGTAGTAGCCATCTTATATTGGATTAACTCCAAAAGCTAATGAGTTGCAGATGTATATCTAATGATTAATTAAAATATAATCTTTGTTTTATGAGATATGTTGCTAAGAGGCAAACAGGGTTGACTCCAGCACTTCATGCTAAACCTTTAAGCAAAGATCTCACGCAAGATGCAACATCTGCAGCATTAAAATACTCATTTATTTCTGTAAAACTGAATAATGACAATATGAGCCTAAGTAAATCAGTCAACACTTTGTACTGATAGCTCCTGGGAATCCACACAGTTGGGAATACATTTATATTGGTTGAAATGGTTATTTCAAAACTAAGTGAGTGTAAAATCTTTGTTAGTTTGGCAAAGTTACTGCTTTTTCAGTCAAGATCTTATCCAACTCAAATGAGGCGGATAATTCTCTAAAATAATGAAACTATAGCTGTTGGGTACCTGCTGGGTTGATCTCAGATCTCAGTCTTTTGTTGATATTTTGGTTGACCTCATTTCAAATTCCGGTTTAAGAATGTCTGCCAAGTTTTGACATAAAATGCACAAAGGTATTCGTTTTTTATATTCTGTTACCGTTATTGCAGCAAAGGAGTGCAGAATTTAAATGAGTGATTCAGTGTTGCTGTGTGTTTTCTCCCAGCAAAGAAAGTCACTGACAGCCTCTGTGTTTTTTTTTCCAGAATTCTTTATTGATGGCCAGCCTTCAGGTAAACACAAACACACAAATAAAGTCCATGTGGCTCAGACAGGCCTGGTTAGTGGGGCCACACACATTACTAACAGAAAGGAAAGATAGTTTCTATCCTCAGGCATTAAGGCTGATTAATGCTCTCGCGTTGCTGCCTCACATTTCAGTGCACTCAATATAAAAAGAAAAAAACAACATTCCTGCATATCTTTTGCTTTTATGTTTCCTTTTTAGTCTAATTTATGTAAACTGGACATTGCTTTGTAAGGCACTGAATGAAAACAAAATAATCTTTTTGCACTGACAACTTGTTTATTTCTGCATTTGGCCAAGAAAGTTTTAGGATTGTGACCTTTAATCTTCGACACGCAGTAAAGTGATGACGATTGCCACCTGATGTCCTTGTTAAGTTTCTAGTGTCTGGTTGTGATTTGGCTGATTAGAGCTCAGCACACTGCTCCAGATAAAGAGGATCAGACTGATTAATGACGCTCCAACGGCACATTAATCAGTCTCATCTGGCAGTGTTGCTGTAACTCCTCTGCCCTGCAGCTGAGTTGCCCCCGCAAGATGGATGGATTAAAAAAAGTCCCTGAAGTTTCCAGAAAAACACTGGTCAAGTTTCTTTTTGTGGACTTGGAACTTTGCAGTGAAATTTGCCTCACCAGATAAAACAGTTTTCTTGATCCATCTATGTTTACCAGTAGCCACTTTGATTAAACTTTAAGGCCTCTTTGATACATTTCAGGCACAGCTGTGGAAGGAGTATATGTTTAAAAAAAAAAACATCCATCAGAAACCTGTATTTATTTGGGCGTCACATGACTTCTGGCTGCAGTCATGTTCTAAACTCTTGTTTCTGAAGGTCTCAGATGGAACTGGTCCAAATCCTAAATAGTCTCCTGAACAGCTCAGTGGCCAGGCAGATTGCTAATATATCTTATTATTTTTGAGCAGTAAAGATATGAACACAGTTCTAACTGCTGGTGATCCATCCTGAGCGTCTAAAGCCATGGACAGGCTAGGTCCGCCTCTCTCCCTCTGTCTTTCTGATGGATTTATGACTCTCCTTGTTCTGTGCTTAAACTTTAAATAATTGTAGATTCAGGAGGTCCAGGCTGAGTTGCTAGGCCAAGATAAAGACCTTTTCATGCAGTTAAAAATGTCTGAAGGAAAAAATACAAAGGGAAGCGAGGAAAAGAAATCAAATGATGCTGGACTAAAGGCTGGCACCGGTGTTTCTCAGGGTTTGTGACAGAACCCACTGCTGTGGAACTTTTCTTATTGATGCCATGGTCTCTGCTGAAATTCACTACCAGCTCCCTGTGACCCAGAAAGGAGAGGCGGGTAAAGAAAATGGATGGATGGATGTTGGGGTATGGTTGAGCGAAAGAAGAGGTACACAAAGAGGAGAGTGTTGGAATGTGTGTGCTGTTTAAAGACTATTAAAAGACAGAAAGAAAGGAAGTCGATTAAAGAAAATATAAATAAAATGGTCTTTGTGCAGAATAAAACAGAACACAGGACACAAGAAAATGCCCAATAACAGAGATCTTTTTTTTTCATTTTATTTTGATTATATTTGTTTGCATTTAACAGTTTTTCTTAGCTTGATTTGAGCTCACAACAAATAAAACAAACTATATGAATAAATGTAAATAATAAGTTTGTCTTAGACTAAAGAATGGGATGTAACC
>JAOXNZ010000030.1:7084526-7094601 GCA_028566095.1 Kryptolebias brasiliensis
GACATAAAATAGCAATTTAGAGACATGATATCACAAAAACTAAGACATTTTTGATGACTAAGAGTAAACTCAGAGATCCATGTAAATCCAGAGTTTTTTTAATTGATATTTTCCCCCAATTCTAGCTAAAATTGATTCACTTTGTTTTAGTCTTGCTGAGCTGAGGGCCTAAAGAAAATTCTTCCCCGAAAGGAAGAAACGTTTGAGAACCCCTAATTTAACTTGACTTGTCCGAGCTTCTTTAATTAGGAAGCTGTTAATTGTTTTTACAATGTTTCAGACAACCACTTTTAAAACGAGGATTAACTTTTCTCTAAGAAGACTTGCTCAGTTTTATGATCAGATTTACAGCCTCTGTGATGTGCAAGTCTGAGGAATTTTGTTACAAGACACAAATGCTGCAGCCTTGTGGTTTTATAACTGTGTGGTATGGAGAAAGAGCCGCCTCACAACTCGGGTGTAAAACGAAGACAAATTGAGGGTCTTGTGTTTTTGGAAATTTTTGTGGCGAAGAACTGTTGCAGTTAAGACTAGAAAAGAATGTGAGCAATCACGTCATGGCACTCCACCTTTAATTTTATTTCGAACCAAGAAAAAAAAGGAAGAGTGAGTAATAAAAAAAATGAAGAAAAAATGTGTTAACAGAACAATAAGTTAAATACAGGATTTGTGTCAAAGAAAATATTTAAAAGACACATAAAACGCTAAAGCCTCTAATTGACAAGTTACATTGTGTGTTAAATCAATCACAATCAAACAAATAGGTACAAAACCAAAGACAAAATATGGTGAAGTTTCACATAATTTAAAGAAATTACTATTATAGATATAAAATATTCTCAAATTAGAAAAAAAACAAAAAAAAAACATGAAAAATTTCTCTTTCACTTCAAATTGAATCAAATGTCGCCTGAAATATTGTCCAAATAAAAATACAATCACTTAAGACACATGGCTGCATAATAACACACTTTTAAATCTCTGTGAAAGAACAATTTTGTGCTGGGAAAGAAATTGACAGAAACTAACTCATTTCTTCTCTTCACCCTCTCCTCCTCACACATGTCTCTTTTCTGCTCCCCCTCCTCTCAGAGGAAATGTTGAAAATATATTTCATTCGCTTTATGACGTTGGCTGTAATCAGACACATGAATTCATTGCAAGAAGGGAATTAAAATGATGCACATTTCCAACTTCTGTCTTTTTCTCTCCTCCAAGCAAAGACTGTAACAAATCTACGTATGTACGGCATCCAAGACTCTAATAGTGAGTATTACTCCCACATGTTGTTGGCTGTTGGGTTCCAGTTTACAAGGGTTTTATTTCAACTTTTCATGGCTTTGTGTCTGGTCTCAGCTGCACACAACCATTTTTAAAACCTGCCGTCAGAACCGGAGAGCATTTTGGAGTGAACACGGAGAGGTTTTACAAAAGCCCAGTGAGATATTGTTTTGAAAACGAATCTTAAATCTTTAGTGTGAGAGCTGCACTTCCTCTTTCAGTCAAAGACATGAAGAAGAAAGTCCTGAGAATATTATCTCTGATTAAATGTCCACATTACATGTATTAACCCACTGAGACCCCTGAAAATGGTGACTACAATACTAAGGTTATGCAGTAGGGGTTAAACTAAATAATTTCACCATTAATCTAATGTTTTGTGAAGAGTTTGTAGTATATACATGCATGTAATTGTTGAGAGAAGCTCATTTTACAACTAACAAGTTCTAAAGTTCTTTTTTTTTTTCTATCTATGTATGTTACAGTTCTGTAAATTCACTTCCCAAGCTTATTAAAAGACATTCCAGATGCACCTAACAAACCATTGGATAGTTGCTGTAAAGTGAATTAAAAAGTAAAACCCATAATGTTTTCCCCATTTCTGCACAGAGAGTATGAAAAGTGATTTGCGTGTAAATTAGAAACATGTACAGTAACTCTTGTTAACATGAGTATAATGGTTAAACATAGCAGTGTGAAATGATTAAACCCTAAAACCAAAAGTGAATATGTTTAACAAAATGCAAACGTGGGCTGATTTTATAAAAGTTACATCCAAGTTTAGTCCCATCTGGGTTTAACAATAATCTAAAAAAAAAATGATCATCACACACATTAGTCATCAATTTTAAGGCTTTCCCTGGCAACCTGACAGACAGCTGGAGTAGTTATTGCAATCAAATGTAGTTTCTGTTTGATATTTGCAATTAAATACATTTTATCTACAATCACAATGTTTGTGATCTGAATATATGTTTGAGAACACTGTTTTCTGACTACCATTTTAACTGGTTCAGTTATTTTTTCTTGAATACATTTCAACATAAACACAACAGGTGAAAAATAAGGGTTTTCAGATTAATAGTTTTTTTTTAAGATTCATCAGCCCCAAGCCTCAGTCTGTCAACAAACTTTAGTATTCCAAATATACATAGCATTTATCAAATCTGTCAGTGTGAAAGTACTGATCTAGGATCAAACAAATCTCCCCAAAAAGGCAAAACTGATCCAACATCAGCAGTCCTGATTGACAGTCTCATCAGTGTAGCCCCATTCTATCATCTTTTGATTTCTCATTTATATTACAATAATGTCAGTCTGTTCATTTTAGACCAACTCCACCTTGGAGTTGGGGTAAACAGCCACAACGTCGTAGCCCTCAGGGGGTTGGACGCGAGCCTTGGCGTGGGTCTCACAGTACAGATTGTCCTCGATAAAGAAGTAACCCCTCTGCTTTAGGTTGATGCCACAGTCGTCGCACATGAAGCAGTCAGGATGGTAGAGTTTATCTCTGGCCTTTACAATGGTGCCACTGCACAAAAGTGAAAAGAAAACGATTAGCGATAAAAATCATGAGAACAGAAGTGAGTTGTTCTAGTGATAATATATGCTAAAGTATAAAGCCTTTTCTCTTTTAGCCAAAATACAGCTTACTTCAGTCCATATTCATTCAGTATCCAGACTCGCAAACTAACTGATGATTACTGACTGAATGTGCATACTAATTTATTAAATTTACCAACAATTCAGTCACTGCACTTGAAATGTGAATGAAGAAAGAAACTGGCAATGACAAAATAAAAAATAAAAAAAAACTTTGGTGACTGAAAACGCTAATTTCAAAGTGTTCTGTGTGGCATTTCAGTGTCTGGGTGTGTGCTCATGTTGTGAAAGAGCTTTGCCACACAGTGATAATTAAAATGTTTTTGAGGATCACTTATTTCTGAGCCACAGATTTTTATAAATGTGTATTTGAGCTTAAAATAAATTTGTTTTAAAATTTAACTCCCCATTAAAAGAGTCACATTGTGGTTAAATTACACCTTCTCCATTTGCCTTTAGAAAATCATTGGGCTGGGCAACTGAAATGGGTGAAAATGCAGAGTTGTACAATACTATAATGATAAACAAACAGTAAAACAGCAACTCTGAAAGCCAACAGACTTTCTGAAAGTAAGTTTCAGGGAGGTGACTTCATGGCAGAAAGGCAACATAATGATGAAACACTTTAAAAGGCGAGACGTGATGATGAAATGAGTATGAGTGACTCATGGTTGTTTATTCAACTTTCTATTATCAATGCAAATCCACCATTATCATGTTTTATAGCTACTTATAACCCTCTGGGTATTTGAATGGGAATATCAGAGGTGTTTTCAAAGAGCACATTGTGAGAGTGTTTTTAAGATCGTTAGTCACACCTGGAAACTGAATGGCACATGTTTAATCCCCTGGTTTGCTTCTGATAAATAAGTTTAGAAGCTCTGCACTTTTGCTTACACAATGAGAGCAGCTGTAAGAGCTTTAAATGTTCATTTGGTTTTATTTTCTGGACTTGGAATCCAGGATAAAGACCAGTAACTCATAATTCAGCTTCTCTTTTTAACCTCTTTTCCAATGAAGCCATATAACTTGCAGGATAATCTCTTGACACAAGGCTCCATACATGCTCAAAATGCTCAGAAGTCATAACAGGCTAACTGTGGCCTGCAAGCCCCCACAAAGATCTCTTGTTAACAAGTAATGTAAGCACATGACATCACTGCTTACCTGCAGCTGCTTTTATAGAGGAGGGATTACCGGTGCTTGTGGTTACTTTGGCAAAAGGATAGAGTGTGTGTGAAAGTTTATGCACCTATGTGTAACTGTGCAGTAATTTGGGAAAGGGTGTGGAGGATGGCTTTGATTAATCATTAATACAATGTTGGGAGACGTTAGGACCTGTTGGTGCAGGCTGATGGGTGTTAACCTCTTTGATTTTGGTCACAACAAAACATTGACTTTGCATAGTTCATTTCTAAAACTTTATGACCACAGACGGTATGACCAAATAAGTGGGAGAAATACAATTTCCAGATGTGGTTTAAGTGTTTAAACAGCAAACCATTCAAAGGTGTATCATATTTATGAAATACGTTGAATCTTACTTGTGGTTTGTATTATTTAATGTTGGAAAAATGTCACTCAAGGAGTATGATTAGGGTTTTTGCTCCTAATATAAACGTTTTATTTTTCACTGAATAATAAAAGCTGGTATACTTACACAATGCCATTACAGCAGCGTGTGCACTGGGGTAGCTTCTGAAGACCAGACATTGGGTTGGCAATTGGGTTGGTAATGGGGCTTCCCAACTTTGGTATCGGAGATCTGATCGGAGATTTTAGCTGTCTCAATCTCTCTGTCGGTGACATACCTAGTAGTAACAACACAAGAAGAAAAGAAATATAAAGACAAGAATAAGATGTACGAAAGTTTTTGAGGGAAATTCCTTTGAGTTCCAGAGTATCATATTCAAAACACTAATGTGTTGATGATTGTAAGAGCATGGTTACCATTTCCCACAAACCATGGAGTTTAGCTTTTACAAAGGTATCACTGAAACCAGGTCCCTTTTTAAATACACATGAAATCCCAAAACAGGATGTATACGTGCTTTGAGAAGCAAAATAAAAATTAGTTTTCATTCACAATTGCTTGTTTGGTTACCTTAAGGCAGAAAACCACATAGTAAAGTTAAGGAAAAGATCATGGCTTTGAGGTAAAACAGACTCTTTCAGCTGTCAGTGGTGTAACGTAAACCTTGACAGAGTTAAACAATCAAACCCTACCATTCTTTTTCTGACAAGGTCAGGCCACAGTGTGCACTTTTTACACCTCGGCAAGTCAAAACATGGCGCCAGCATGATACCCTGAACTTTCCTATCGTTCTTACATCATATTCACTAAATTTCCCTTTTCTATCTTTATACTACGCCCTGTCCTCCCCATGACTCCTCTTTTTTGCTGGCACTTTCCTGTGTGATCCATTTAAGGGTCAAATTCTGTTGTGGCACTTCCTGGTAGAATCCATCAGTCAACCTTGCAAAACACCAGACAGGAAAGGCATCCCATGCTACAGAGTCCAAGATTTCATCGTTACACCACTATGCTACAAATCACACCATGAACTTCCCTGACACACGATAAGCCACCATGGGTGGTTGGATTTTTGATAACCTTGAACAAAAATGTTACAATCCATTTAATAAATGGCACATAAATGATGGGGGCTGATGATCATGGAGATAAACACAGGTTACAGCTTTCTCATAGATGCCTCATTTATTTAGGAACTGTCAGCTTAAACTTTTAGGTATTTAGTTATGCCTGCTTAGAGTGTATGAAAGTGACAAGCTTTGTGCTGGATGTCTGAACCACTTCAGTGGTTCTAAGCACAGCCAGGCAGATCAGAGGAGCCCATGCCCAAACTGTAGAATGACCTCCCTTCACTGATGATGTGCCAACAGAGGATATTCGGGCCAACAGGTCAGCTATGATTACCACTAACCACAGTTTAACTACCCTGCATCTGGAGCCTGACTCAAAGCGCCTATTCCTCAGTAACATTTATCACATGACTGGATGTGTTTGAGAGTTGAAATTAGATGTTTTTTGTGTACTTAATGTGTCTATAACCTAAAAATGAACTCTAGGAAAACATTGAATGTTCAACACTTTCTAAGAAAGACAAAGGCTGACTAATAAAGGCTTTTCAAATAAACTCCAGACTATGTTTAAAAAGCAGGATTAATGAGGTCTTGTTTAGTCTTGCTTATATTGTACATTTTTTAAATAGATAAACCAAATAAAGTAGGCCTTTAACATTTAATCAACCAAACACATCAGGTTTGAAAAAACACTTTCATCAAAATAAAATAAAGCTTTTTGTAAACTATTCTTAAATTTAAGTTAGTCAATAATCTGGATCTGGTAAGTGGGGGTGTGCACCAAAGCTGAGACCACTTTGGTGTTGTTTTTGTTGGTAATGAACCTCCCAAGTTCTTGTAACTTGTTTTGCCCTGTGTAAGAGGCACACTGTAAAAGAGGGAAAGCTGCAACGAAGCGTCAACAAAGGTTCGTTTCTTCAGGCATCTTCAGGTATGACTGAACAAAAGCCAAAATGGTACAGTTACTACAAATGTCGCAAAAACTGTTCCAAAATAAATCAGACAGTTGAACTCTATCTCATTATGTCAGAGTCTGAATAATCTACTTCCTATATGACTTTTGCAGCTATTCCCTTTGGCTTTATCTGTTTTTGACTAATATTTTTGTGAATTCCCTCCTGTGCAAAAACACAATGTTATGTTGCTTTATCATCCACCTCTATTTCATTCACACTGGTATCAAACTGTGTTAGAGCCTGTGGAATTCTGGGTAAATTGACCCTTTTGTTTACGCTAACTTTAAAATCCCCTAAAAGTCAACATGGCCTCTGCAGGAGTTTTCACCTTCAAACGGGGACCAGCTAAAGTGATTTGAAAGGCTGACAATGAAGCACACATTCAAAAGAATGATGATTCAACTTAAAGCTGAGTGTCAAATGTCAGCTTGCCTTTTTCCCTCATTATGAGGCAGTTTAAAAACAACAACAGAGGTGTGTGCAACATCTGTGGCTAGATTACACATTCTCACACAGATTAAATGACACTTATGAACACTAACAAAGAGACACACAGCTTTTAAGAGGGTCCCAATGTAAACTCGCGGCATCTCCATGTTTCACAGAGGGCTTTAAGTGTCAATCAGACTCGCAAACTGAAAGACAACTGATGGCAGGAAAGACACAGGTCACTTTTCATCTCTTTGCTCCATCAGCAATGTTATATTCTCTCTTTCTCCAGTTGCTTTCATTTGTCATTAGCATCTGTCTTCTTCAGCTCTTAGTTTAATAATCCTTGAAATGGTTTTTAGAAGTGATAAATTAGGGCAACTGTGTGATTTGGCTCTGTTCTAGGCTTCACTGCAGGAGCAGTTTATGTTGTTTCTTGTGCTGGGAATTATTCCGTCAGCTTTTTTACATCAAAGGAGCCTGAAATGTTATGACAATATTTCACCAAAAAAAGAAAATCAGGGAGTGCAAAAGTTTGCACATTATTGAAACAGATTTTGTTCCCATTTCAACGTCTGTATTATATAGCAGGATAACGTATAATAATTGTAAAAAATATATTG
This sequence comes from Kryptolebias brasiliensis, assembly GCA_028566095.1. NCBI lineage: Eukaryota > Metazoa > Chordata > Actinopteri > Cyprinodontiformes > Rivulidae > Kryptolebias > Kryptolebias brasiliensis. The sequence goes on from JAOXNZ010000030.1 coordinate 7,092,022, forward strand.
GCTTATTTAAATAGAAAATTATAATTCCCAAAAAGAACATTAAACTAACAAGATTTATATAGAGAAATGAGTCAAGTTCAATCCCATGTTTTATTGCAAGGATAGTTTTCTAGTCTTGAATAATGTTCTATCCTCTTATATTCATGTATCCGGTTTTATTTTTTGAACTAAATAAACAAAAGATAAAAATATCTCAAATTAACAAACAACAACAAAATAAAATGATTAAAACCATCTGTAGCAGCACTGGCATCTAAAATCTACTTTAGTTAAACAACTGTTGGGTTCTCTATTTCACACAAATTGGAAAATTATAACAAAATATTAAAATAAAGGTTTTTTTGTAACCGCTAGAATGGCAAAAATGGCAGCTTTTACAGTGGTCATTTAAAGCTGGCAATTCTTTATAAATTAACTTAAACAAATGACTTTTCTCATAGATATGTTTGTAATAGTAGCAAATGTTAAAGTAAGAGTTAGTTATTAATAATTGGTGCTACTGGGTTTATAATTCATTTCTGCAGGAACATACAAGCACTTGGCTTCTAATTAGAACTCCCTAAACTTTTGTCCTGCATCAGTGGTAAAAATGAAACTTGAAAAGAAGGTTTTAGTTCCAGGGATTAGCTTTTTTCTGCTGCTGTCAGCATCACATGACTCTTTCACAAATACTGGAATGCCAAGTTGTCAGACAGAAAAGCCATATTTCTCACTTTATTGTCTTTTGTGAAGTTTCTTTTACAGTAAACTTCCCTCCCCTGCAAATTTATCCATAAATGAGCTATTTAAAAATACTTTCTTCCTTTAGTCTCTGCTTTTCTTTGTTTTAATCTTCTTCTCCCTACCAATCTGTCTTCTAACTTCATTGTCTGTGTTTTTCTATAAAAGGAAAACTATGCAGCTAAGACTGAGGGGCTCCTAACAGAGTGAGAGAGTCTGCTTGAGCAAGAGTCTCATCTACAGAGCAATATATTTATTTCAAATGTCCAGTTTACATGTCCAGTTTGTGAGGAATGCAGTAATTCAAGCAGGATGAATCACATACTTATTTCATACCTGCTTAATTCTTAGAGCATATTTACATAATAGTTGTATTGTGATACTTGATAGTATTATGTCGATGAAAATTATAAAAACAACCATGACCCATTATTTTATGCTACTTTCCATTTTATTTTTGGTCATATCTAATTTAGCCTTTAAAAACAAATCAAGCCCCAATGTGAGATAGTAAATTGATATAAATACTTTCTGGGCATGTTTTGATACCCAGTTATTTAATTGTATTATCATTTCTAAGCTAGATATAAACATCTACTGTTTTAATGAGAATATCTGACAATTTTATGTTTACCAACTGAGTTCTTGTGCTTAACATTTGTTAGGATAAAGACACAATTTAAATATACTTTTTATTAAGAGAAATTCTGACCACCATGTTGCACTATTTTCTGCACCTAAATCACCTAATTAAAAAAAGAGCAATAATTAGTCCAAAGCAAGATATCTGTGGATTTGTCAGCCATTCTTCATAATAATTTCAGTTAATGGAAACCAACACATGCTTGGTAGAACAATGTGCATTAGGTAAAAGTTAGAGTGCAACCACTGTAATTTGTTGCTCCCCTATCATACTTAAACCCATAAATTCCTACCTCCATCCTCAGCTTCCAGAATCTCCTGAAGGTATTTGAAGGAGCCAGACTGTTTGGGCTCAGAGGCCGGCTCTTCGTAGTCCTGCAGCATCTTGTAGACATCTGACTGGGGGTTGAAACCATTACGGCCCACAGGGGACTGTAGGGGAGGCTCTGGGCTGTGAAGCAAAAAGGAAGCCATTGTCAGTAGTAAGTTTTTGCAAGGGAACTGACTTATGATGACTGGGGGAAGGATAACAAATAAATTTTTCTTTAGTAACCACTGGGGGGAAATAAAAAGAAACTCCTATAATGGTATTATTAATTTCTTAATTTATTGGTGTAATTTACCCACAGCAGGAAGGTTTCTAGTGTGGATTTCAGCAGGAATCTCTCAGTGGAACATATGCTTGTTTTTTCACTGGATTTATTTTTCGGACTTTCTTTCTTTTGGGTATTCTGGGTTCCTCCCACGATCCAAAAACATGCATGTTAGGTTAATTAGAGGTTCTAAAATGAATGTAGGTTTGAGTGAGCGTGTTTGCCTCTGTGTTGGCCCTGTGATGAACTGCAGATCTGTTCTGGGTGACCCTCATTTCTCTACCTATGGCAGCCTGGACAGAAGCTAGTTCCAGTGTGGCCTTGAGCAGAATAAAGTCTGGTTAGGATATGCACAAATGATATTCTTGAAACTACTAAAGTGGAATGTACATAAAAAAAGAACTTTTTTACATTCTTTAGTTTGTGGTCATGTTTGCATTTTTCCTTTCAAAATTTTGTTTTAGTGTTTGTTGTCTAATCTTAAAAACAGAATTATTTTTTGTAAAATGTTATGTTTATTGTTGTGCATTTATGTTTGTTTGCTTTTTGTTTTTTGGTGCATTTTGGCATTTTTTTCTTAAGTGTGTTAAGTTTTTTATTTGATTCATGTGTTTTATTGTGTTTT
>JAOXNZ010000030.1:7133332-7146807 GCA_028566095.1 Kryptolebias brasiliensis
GCTCTGTTTTATTATACATTAAAAAAAAAAGTTCAGGCTGTATTTGAGAGCATAATGTGTCCTGCATAAAAAAATTCTTAGTCTTTTGTAATGACATGAGCTGGAAACAATGTTTCTTCCACTTGCACTGTTTAGTCTTGAGCACCCCATGGGGAAGCAAATAATTGCAGGGAAAACATAAAGTTTAATACATGTGGTTGCAATATTGCTGAGTCAGAAATGGAAAGCAGATGATTTTATAAGTTAGGACCACAAAGCTTTTTTAAAGGCATGCTGCAGTCATACACACAACAGCAGGTTGATTGTTTTATTACTACACATTTGTCTTTATTTTGGATGATAGTATGCATCACTTTTTATATAATTCCCCCTACATTAAATTTCCCATCATGTTTGTAAATGGTGTGTTTGCATTAAAATGTGAATGAAAATATATGTTTTGAAAAAACTGAGAAAAGCACTAGATTATGCCATAATTTTAGGCTAAAGTCATATATTTATTTGTGTTGAGGTTTTTTAGTTGACCAAACTGGTGAGAAAAGTGATGCACTTAAATGCATAATTCAATTATCTTGTCATGAAAGTTGTGTATGAGGATGGTGGGGAAGACCAAAATGCTTCCAAGTATAAAAAGTACCGCACAGGCAGAGAGATCAGAGGAGATTATTGAACGCACAATAGAACAAAGATGAGGATATGCCACAGAGTGTTTAAAACCTGGGACCATGTGAGAAAGGGGAACCAGTAAATGAATGCAGGTGGGCTACTTAGTAAACTGAAACCTGATGGACACAAAGCTGAAGAAAACAAAAACAGTCACAGACTCAAAAACATAATAACATGAACCATAACATGGGGAACAACTCAACAAAACCCAAAGACCAAAGCATATCCATCATCAGACTGGTTACACATATGGCACGTTGGCCAGATGCTAACAATGAATATTTATCGTTGTGTTGCTGCTTGTTGGAATAACAAACAGATGTGAGCTGGTCTTCCAGTATTGTCCATTAATACACTTAAGAAAAAAATAAAATAAAATTCACTCACTGTCTGGAGACTTTGCTAACATAAAATAAAAGAAGGTAAATTATTATAATTAAGGCATGTGTACTGATTCCCTAATATTAAGTGGTTACTGTTGTGTGAATTACAAGTTTTAAATTACTGCAAACTGTTTCTTCTTCACAGTGATAATTAAAAACAATGAACACAATTTTGAATGACAAACATGTTTACAGATTATATAAAACTATGAACAGAAGCCATAGGTGTGTACAAGTAGTATAATAATATGCATCTTTTACTCGCATCTGATTGGTCATCTCAGTTCTTCACTATACATTTGACAGACCAGTTTATATTATGGGTATATCTATCATTAAATACATATGGAAACATACAAAAGTGATTTTATTACAACAAGCTTTTAGCTCTTTAAATTAAACCTAAGACTGATGAGTGTCAACAACTGTATCTAAAAACATGAGACAGTCAGTCATCCACCCTTTTTTTTGGATCAATTTTCAAGCACAGTATACCAAAATCTTACTAATTTAAATAAAGCCATGATAGTTATGATTTTGTTTATTTAATAACTGAAATGTGTGACAGAGGCTTATTATTGGTGTTCTCCTGTTTTATTCACTTAAAATTATAAAAAAAAACAAAAAAAAAACTTAAACTTAGTAATGTAATAAAATTACTTTCATATTTATCTATCTCAAAAACTTTTTTTTTTTTTGTGAAACTGTATTTGTCAGCAAAGATTTGGGACAAATGTTCCATGTATGGTTCCAGATGCAGTAAAATGTAGGATCTAAAGAACAGCTGATATTTTTTTCTTGGCTACTTATAGTTAGTCTCTCTGTGTCTCATTTTCTTCAACACATCTCGTCATGATGAATCAGCCAGCTTCTTTAACCAAACGGTCCACTGAAACCTAAACAACCCGGAGATAACCACCTACTAATGTTACAAAACAAAGCAAAACACACTAAATCCTCTCATTATACCAAAATAAGCCAGTCTGGTTTTGTGACTAAACCATTTCTCGGGCAGTTCTTATACCCTCCTGTAAACAATCCAATTTCCTGAAATAGGAGCAAACAACAGACAGTGCCACAAAGACAGGATCAACAAGGAGGCTCTGTGTGAAGTAAATCAAGCATCAAGTTATTGTTTAGCAGCTTGTTAAACTCTAAATTTTCTGAGAACACAGTTGCAATAACACCAAATGTTTATGAAGGCACCAGCATAAGAACATGGATGTTTGGACTGCTAACATTTCTAAAATTTCCAAAATAAATGCAGAGTTTAAAATGCCTTAATCAAAACAAAGTCAGGCTCATGAAAATGTACAAATCATGAGACCTTTATATCTTTGACTGGCTTGTTTTCATTTACGCATTTTGGAGCCTTAAAACCACAATTTTTTTTTTTTTTATTTCTCCCAGCTACAAAAGCTTTTTCAGCTAATTTATCTTTCACAGACAAGATATCCATATAAGGAATTCAGGAAACCATAAAAATGTCATTATGTAGAAATGTTATGATTAGTATGTGCAGTCCCACACATCAGATCACTAATCTGAACACTGAGGGTTTGGCTCAACTTTGAGAGACTGGAAGAAGTTGGATTAGTTAGAAATAAATGAAGCTTTTCTTGTACATTAATTTGTTATGTTTACAGGTTTTTTTGCTGTTAAATGAAATTAATTTTTATGATGTTAAGCGATAGTCTGGGTGGGTGTGTGGCTTACATGGAGTCCAGCCTGAAGCTGCACCTTGTGGATATAGATTAAGGCAAGAAGAGTGCTCCAAACCAAAACACTGTGGCTCTACTTGAACATTCACTGCCATTTCTGTTAGAACCTTTTGAAATAAGTGCATTTATTTTCATGTGTGTGGAACTAGATTATGATCTTTCTCTAACTTGATACAACTGCATTATTGTTTAAATATACATATTTCAACATTTCTTTGATTTATGAGTTGATGAAGTTCTGTGCAGACTAATTATAAACATATGAATAGCTTTCTGCAGTATTATTTGCCAAATATTATCAACTAAATGTTATTTATTACTAAATTTTTTCCAAATTCGGATATTACCAAGTTAAACTTGGAAGCAACATTTATTTTTATTTTCATAACATAGGTTTGCAACAAGGTTATGCTGTTAGTGAATATAAATATGAACTATCTTAATCTGTATTGTTCATAATGTCAGTTTGAAAATGGTTTAACCTCATAGGTAACTAATTATACTTAAGCTGCCAAGAATGTTCCTTTTTGTCTGTAGCATTATATTGGCTGATAAACACAGATGTGTATGCTGTTGGTTTAGTTTATCTACTGTATGTGTTAGACTAAAGCATAAAAGATTCTTTTATTCAACTTAAGCAGGCTTGAAATGCCACTGAGATACGAAACGACCCAGTCCCATGATGACCTGTTTGTTGATGTTTGTTTGTTTGACCAACAATAGAATGATTCCATAAAGACTTCAATAAACTGTCCAAGTAATTTAAGTTTTTGAAGATGACATGAACTCATTAAATTTTGCACTTCAAGTATTGCGGTTTGCTTTGGAAAGATCCAATCTGTGTTTTGATGAGGCCAGATCAGCACCAAATGTACAACACAAAGGCTCTAAAGCAGATCAGAGGGCAACAATGCATTTTTTGTTTTGTGCTGGGGGGATTTCTGACTTGGGAAAAGCATTCAAATGTTTCCATCGTGGAGCCAACAGTTGACATCTGACTTCAGCACATTTGCAGCTTTGTTTGTATTTACTTTGTATAATGCCACAGAGTAAAGCTGAGGGCCTCCATCGTTGATGCCAGCTGGCAAGCCTGCTTCTGTGACTGCCTGTAGGTATTTATCTGCATTTGGCTTTTTGTCTGAACTTCATTTATTGTGGTACTCATTAGCATTTTATGAAAACAAAACAAAGTAACGCAAGGGATTTAAGTAAACAAGTCATACTATTGGAACAATGATCCAGCTGTCATCAAAATATTTTAATATTTCGTCAAGTGAATTTAAAAGGAAATTTTGAGTGTTCATATAAAATAAAAGCATAACTTGGTCCACTCTAAACAAGATAAGTACTTGCTGGAAAGACAGTTTATGGAATTTACTTTACTGCTGCCAATGTCTCTTCTCAAAAAAATGTCAGACTAAATTTTTACTGACATTTGCTTTGCTACATTTAAAATATAGCATTTACACCATTTATTTTTGTTATTGTTTCACTCCTTGTTGTAAATGAGTTCTAGAGGATTTTACATGATTCCACTTTGTTAATTATTGGTAATTGTTAACTTCTTTGTTGGTTAAAAGAATGGTAAAAAAAAAATTCTAATTTAATTTTAAATTGTACATGAAAGATTCCCATTTGCTTGTCAAACTACTAGATTGGCAACAAAATGAATGTGTTCTAAAACAATGCAGTTTAGCCTAATTTTGTTGAGTTTTGAACACAACTCCCAAACAATATTTTACTTTGATTTTAGCTATAAAAATAAAATCCAGATATAACTAATGTACACATCAAGTCATCAATGTCTAAGTCAGTCAGAGCTCATTTCAACACTTTAAGGCAGGAATGAGAATTGTTTCAGACAAATTTAGGAATGTGTAAAAAGGACACGCTTAGCTTTGGGTTATTCCATTAACCATTTTGGAATAGCTTTAATCAAACATCTTCAGTGTGCCAAACTGCATCAAGCATCATCAGTAGTCAGGCAACTTAAAAAGGTTTCACAAGTTGGGAAATTTGAACCAAACTACTTTTGAAATTTTATTTTATGATCTTGATCATTTGGTGGTCAGCTTAACAAAAATATCACCGTCTCCCAGTTTACTGCAGTGCAGGGCTGATTTCATTAAAAGATCACAACAACACAGCCACTTGTTGCAACACACAGGTTAAAGCAAGCACTCCCGTGCCTTCAACTAAAACATCATAATGAAACGCACATCAATACAAAACCGAATGTCAGCATCACAGGTTAGAGCAGTTTGGTCTTGATTTTGAGAGGAGCAATCATATGATTGACTGAACATCAAGGCCATCAGGAACCACCAAATCATACAGGAACAGGCATGTCCCTCCGTGTAAATTATCAACCAACTATCTGCCATCAGCCAGAATTCAGTAACATCAACTCACATAATATATTTTATATATAAACCCAAGACAAATTAAATAAAATAAATAAATGTATTTAAATGCACATGTATGTAAAGATCATCAATAAATGTACATACAGTTCCATACAAGCTAGAAAAATAAAATTAAAGCTCTGTCTTTGACCATGTTTTGGTTTAAAGTGCATTTTGTCAGGCAACTGAGCTGACCAGAGGTTTATTTAAAATGGATTTGTGTGAAACTATATGAAAATAGCTTAGCAATTACACTCTTTGATGATCAAATCCTGTGAACTTGTAAACATTTGATTGAACACGAAAAGGGCAAAACAGTCAATAAATTTAGCCAAGTGTGAACATGGACTTCTAAATACAGGAGGCTTTCTTAGGCACTGCAGGGACTAAAGAAATCTGAAACTATACAACACAGTGTACTGCAGAGAACAATACAGTCACATGGCAGACAGTGAAATGTCACAAAAAGCAACCTATTGATTCACATTCTTGGACTTTTCTCTTTCTTTTGTGTCCAGCGATAAACAAACATTTACATATGAGAGCTTTCAGTTTTAAGGACACACAGTCTAAGTAAGAAGGTTAGAAATGTTCCTCCTAATAACTCAGGTCTGATCTGAATGGAACCAAAACTTTTAACACTTTCATTTTTCACTTTTACTTTTAGTTTACTTTCACTTGCTGTTTGTTTAAGTTGTGCTACTTGGTTATGTTTATGTCCAACTGTTGTCATGGCATAATGCTAAAAGGATAAAAAAAAGTCTTTTGTCAGAACAAAATTTGTACAATTCAGGAAATGTTTAAAAATGTGTCTTTATATTTTACTATGTTCTCTATAGGGATGTATTTCCACAGCCCTTATGATCAAACCAATCTGTTTTTAAAATGTACAATAAATAAAATCTGTTCAGAAACTGAACAAACAGCATCGGGAAACAGCTTCAGATGCACAGATCAAAAAAGCCGTCCGTCAGGACATTATTCCAGGACACTGGGCAAAGAATGATCACTGACTTCAGGGGTTAATGATAATTAGTTTTCTTTTAAGGACAAATATCAAGTATGTTTATGCCCAAAATTCCAAAATGAAGAAGAAAAAACTTCAATATAACACAACACTTTTTGTTATTGCAGTTGTTGCTGTATCTACATCTGATTTTGATTTTTTTGTCTCCCTTTTTTGGTCCTGATGATGCAGCATGAGGACTTTCCACAACTCTCTGAAACAACTTCAAATATGCAGTACAGTCAACAGTTTTGCAGGATTAGCTCCTATTTTAGAATCAGAATCCTACTTTCTGAGAAGTGCCGCAAGATGGAAAGAATTACAGCTACTGATCAGCAGATGCTTGTAACAAACCACCGTCACAAGACTCACAGGCGAATGCTGTAACGAAAAGATAACAAACACTGAGAAGCAGAACATAAAAAACAAGGGAGTTATGCTTAGATAAGAAGTTTGGATTTAGAGCATCAAGATGAAAATGTGGCAAACAGAAAGCATCTGCGGGGGTTTGAAAGACAAAAGTTGAAACTAAAACTGTTTACATAAATGAAAACTCATAAACAGTTCTGCTTTTCTTATTGCCTCCTTTCTTTATCTCCCTCCTTTCTTTCTAAAAACGTTCATCTTGCCCTGATTAGGAATGTCAAACAGCAGTTGTTAAAAAGAAATATATGAAGGACTACCAAACAGAACACATGCCTAACCTGTTCTCACAGTCACCCTCTCCCACACGGTCAGGAATTTACCCAGCGCCTGGCTTTTGTTTTATTTTATTTCTTGAAAGCTTGTTTACCTGACGTCTTTGTCGCACCTAGAGCATTAGAGGAGCTAAAACAGGCTGGTGGTGTGGCCATCTTGCTCAGTGCTTTCACTCAGTACTGTTTCATGCCAAAAACACCTTGTGTGTGCTGTGTTGTATTATCCATCTAGAAACGCATTGAAATAATCTTATGTTACATTTAAAATGTTAAAACAGGAGAAAAAAGTATGTTGTAATGAACCTCCTATCAAGCCCAGTCAAGCCCGGCTGCAAAACACAGACCCAGTACGTTACCACTGTGTGTGATAAAATTACCAAATTATCAAGCTTGTTTTGACAATTTAGTACAGCTTTTTGTACTTTTACATTAGTATTCCTCCTGTCACTACACTACAAGTCTGTCTAAAATAAAAAAGCTGAGTAAACTGATAGTTCTACATAATTACTCAAGTATCTGGAAGGTACAAATTTACCAAAGTATTACAGTGGAGTGTAAATTATCACTGTAGCAAAGCTATATTTTGAGTTATGAACAATGTTCTGTCAGTTTGGGCATACACAATGGACAAAGCCAGACAAAAACTGAAATCAAAAATTATGTTTTCAATTATCTCTGATCTAATATGGCATAATACTCACCTACGAAACATACTGCTATGTTCTTTGAAATGCAGGTTCCCATATTTACAACAATTAAAGGCAAAATATTGAACGTCTCGACTGAGTTTCAGTTTTTTAACTCATTTATTTAGGGTCTGCTGCCACTCTGGCTGTAACTTTGGTCACCCACATAGCATCTAGCAAGATGGCAACACAAATTCTTGTCTATTAGCATAGACTGTGTCGTGATTGGCCCTTCCATTGTATTTCTATGGAAATAAGTCGCAGGGAATCAGTCACTCATATCAGGAGATAAATAATTTAGGGATATGAGTATTTCAATTAAACGTGATTTTTCATGATCAGAAGCGCTTGAAGATTTTTTGTGTGTGACAATATTGTCATGAAATCACTAATTTATTTTCTTTTTTTTTCATAAAAAAATTGGCAGTATAACATTCCTGGCCTGTGTTACGCAATCTTTTGTGTAACACAGTAGAGTCTTACACAAAAGATTGTTTAAGATGTTGTCATTGTAAGATCGATAAACTCCAAAGCATTCTGATATGTAAAAAAACAAGTTGACGGAAATCTTTTGCAAACCAGTTTTGAGGTTTCAGTGTGTGTGTTCAGCATGTTTTGCAGGATGTGTTTTTTGTGTGTGCATTGTTTGGACGAGGAGACTGAAACATTTCTGAGAAATCCCCAAAGAATGCTCTCAGAACCTGTTTACAACCTTCTGGGGGCTTCAGGGACTTCAGCAGCTTTAGGGGAAATAAAAAAGGGAGAATTTAACCTCCTTTGCATAATGACTTCCAGACCATCGCGTGTTGCTTCCCTTTCATGCTGCATACTCCTGTCAGGGTCTGTCATCAAGTTTAACCCACCGTGAGACAACCATTTTATGGCTCAGATTTAAGAATTGACTGATTTATGTGTCAAGGTGAACGTTTGGCTCGGCAGAAAAGCAAGGCCGCGCAGAAACGTTTGCAATTTTTATTGGAGATCATTTCTTGGTGGATCAAGAAAACTAACAGTCCAAGGTAGATTTAAATCATTTAAATGAAAATATCATGGCGTTCATATGTAAAGCTGTGAACATTCAAATCTGAATTATTAGAAGTGAAACGCGATCAACAAACAGAGTTTAATGTAAATACGGAAACAAATGGTTTTCAAAATAAAATGTTTTTAGATTAAATATTTACCAGATGTACATACAAGCATTTAATATTTTTACACATAAGGATATAAAACAAAAATGTATTACTCACCAGATCTTAAAGTTTGCTAACTCCAGCTTGAGCTGGACAACAACACGATATACAATTTATAGTTTTTAGAATGGTAGGTTTTCTGTTTCTTTAATAATTAAACATTTTACCATCGTTTCCTCCTTGGAATTCATCATATGACAAAACATGTTTCTTTTTTAATCAGTGATGTATTTGCCTTCTGTTTTTGTAGTGGATTCATGTCAACCATTACCAAGAGCAGCAACATGTCTCAGTGACGTCAGTCTTAAGAAGAGATTAGCCAAAGCTGCTTTATTTCCCAAAGACCTGTTTCTGAAAGCTTTAATCACAAACGCACATAAAGGTTGATGACAAATTACTGGAAAAACCAACACAAAGTGTAAGGTGCTGTGGCCATTTACCAGCTTTATTGCTGTCTGGAAATTTCTACTGTTGTTCCCAATTCCAACACAAGTGCACATCTAATATTGTAGGAATCAATGAAATTTCCTTTTATTTTTCTAAATTTCATGTTTTATTATGTCACATAAAAAGCGTCTGATCATATGGAGGATTCATTACATTTCAAGAATTAAATGGGGAAATATCCAAAAACTTATGAATATTGACAAATTTAAACAACAATACAGGAAAAACATTTCTGTTCAACAGAACCTTCAGTGATTTGACTGCTGATGAAGATGAAAATGATGATGATGGTGATGCTCCACAGCAGTTTCTGCTATGTATTGGTTTGTTGGAAATTGCTTATTTTTTCTCCTCAGGTTCATCTGGTCACTTTCAGCTGCTTTAACATAGAGTTAACAGGCTTTAACTGAGGATAAAGCTAAATATGGCTAAATATTTTTTAACAACAATCGTTTGTTGTCGATTATATTATTTTTTTGATTTTTTGTAGAAAAAATTGAAATCAAAACCACAAATGTGATTTATTGCCTAGCCCTATTTTCTTGCTCTTTACCTGTTTTCAGCCATCATTATTTTTTTCTGATTTACTTTCTTGTTTAGATTTTTTTTTTTCTCCAGCTGGTTTGTTTGAAGGTCCTTCTTTAAATAATAAGATATTTGGTTTTGATGGTTGTGGAAAATGTTCAGAATATCCTGTAGGTCTTCCTGACCTGTAAAAGGTGCTTAAGTTTTCCCTCTAATTTGCCTCTTGTCTGTGCACACACTGACAGACACAAAAAGCCCACGCAGAAAAGGAATAATTAAAATGCAACTGTTTTTATTCTTCACGGTGCTTCCAGTGAGACATTATCAAATAAACGAATTTCTGCCTCTTCCACCATCAGCCCTTATTTACAGTTGTTTACCATTTGGATTTGTTTTTCTTTTAATTTCATTTTTTGGTCAGCTAGTTAACATTGTTCTGATATCTGTAAGATCTTGCCTGTTCGGAATATATTTGAATTTTTTACCAGGAGGAAAACAAAATTAAGATCTGAAATCAAAACAGTGTTTCCAGTTTTGCTTTGAATGACTCAGATTTGAAGAATCAGATTAGAGGGAAAATATATCTGACTGAAACTACACTGAGTTTAAAGACTTTTGTTGTATTTGCCTGGCACAGTTATCCTCCTACAGATCTGCTTCACTTTGTTTCTTACAGAAACAGAAGGCAGAACTGTAGTGATCAGTTCTGTATGAAATGGGTAAATGACATGGTTCCCTGCTCTTCAGCTCTTTGTCTGAGCTTCACTTTGAACTTATTTTCTTTCAGCTCAGATCGCTCCACCACATGTCTGAGGGAGTGGATTTTTTTCTTTTTTTTTTTTTTTTTGTTGCTGTTAGCAGCCATTCATTCGTTTCAAATAGGAGTATGTAAGTGTAATGTGACAGGCCGCAGCAGCGCTGCAAATCCAGGTCATGCAAAATGATGTTTTCTATAGATTTACTGTGCTCGTAATTCACATGGCAAAGAGGGTCCAACTCCTTCCAACAGGAGACCTCTGAAAAAAATAAAAAACAGGCTGATGTGATTCGCTTGTCTAGTTTTAAGTCTTATAGAACACAGTTATCTGAGTTCTACAGTGCAGATAGACTTTTTTTTTATTGCGTGCCACCATGACAGACAGGCGGCGGCAATTTGTCTGTCTGTTAGCAAAATATTTCATAAACCAATGGCTGGATTTTAATAAAACTCTCAGAAAGTAATAATTGGACGCACATCTACAACTGATTCACCTTTGGAGCTAACCCACTTCAAGATGGCTGCCACCGGTATTAAACCTTAACAAACACAAAAATAACTTTATCTCACTCAATTTTACAGATATTCAGCTAAATCTTAGTGCAGTAGTTGCTGGGAGTCATCCTCCACACATTTTCTGAGTGCTAACAGATTGCATAAGATTTGTTCATTTTACAGTTTGGCAGTACTTGTTGGTATCAAACCTGTTTGTTAGCAAAATATCTCATGAACTACAAGACAAATTTTAACTAAACTCTCAGAAAGTAACATTTAGTTGCGCATCTACAACTTATTCATTTTTGAAGACAACCCTATTCAAGATGTCTGTCACAGTTAACTGATCTTAGCAAACACAAAATTGTCTATAACTCAGTCAGATTTTAAAATATCTAGCTAAAATTTGTTGTGGTACTAGCTGAGAGTCATTCCCATCACATATTCTGAGCGCTAATAGATCACGGGAGATCTTTGATTGAAACTGCATGCCAAAACGATGTGCATTCAAGAAAAGCCGGTTTCAATTTTTTTTTTTTAAATAAGTAAGAATTGGCAACAAAGTATGCAGGTAAAATAGTCAAACGTGTGAAACAGCACAGCCAACTGGGTCATGGAGCACCAACCCTTCCAATACGAGAGAGACAGAAAATCCTGCCAGCATCTGTTAATCTGCCTTTCTCATTTGTTTGTTTTATTGCTGTGGGAACTTTTGAAGAAGCAGACAGAAGGAAGGTTTCCAGTCCTTGTGCGGTATGAAATCCACAACCAGCACAGCCTCTCTGTGGACCAGCACTGTTGCGCTCTGGAGACACAACTTCCAGGGTCACGTTTGCAAAGTTTTGTGCGATAGGCTGAGCCTTCCCCCGGAGTGACAACTGTTTTGTTTTTGCTGTGAACCATCTTTGCACCAGCTTGTTGAGAGAAAGGTGCGTCATAATACATGACGCATAAGGGTGACTCTATCAGTGATACTGGACAGAGAAATTTATCTGCAGTGTGGAGAGAAAATTTAAGTATTATTATTATTTAGCCTCTCTAATATTTGTAGTCGAAAATCACTTTCAGTGATAGAAATCTAAACATGATATTTGATTCTAATATCTGATTTCACACTTAAGACAAACCTGCATGTAGTTATTGCCCACCACTAGGAAAGGTGAGCAACTGTATAATTCTGAGATTTTAATGAAACTTTCAGAAAGTAGTAATTTTATGTACAACTACCACTGATTAGGTTTCGGAGAACACAACAATTGCTACAATTCAGTCGGTTTTACAAATAATGAGTTCAATTGGGTGTAGTAGTAGCCGATAGTCATCCTCATTATATACTCCAAGCACTAACAGGTCACACAAGATATTTATTTAAAATTTTAGCATTAACTGGTGGCAAACAATATGCACATCCTCAAGGACTATTAGCTTCTATAAATATTTATTTCATTACGTTTATTTATTTATTGAGAGTGCTTCAGACAATTTCCAAAGTCAGGACATTTCTGCTATTGTCTGTCTTTAAATCATGCACACATTTGTCTCTCAACTGCTAAAAAAGGAACAAACACATCACCCCCATGTTTGGCTTCCTGCTCAGAATCTCACCGCTCACCTTCCAAGACCTAAAAAGCCTTTTCTCTAAAACCGTTTCAGTCTCATTGATCTGGAATGTGTCTTTCCAACCATTAAGATCAACAGATAGTTCCTTACGAGCTACAGGTCACAGTTTATGACCCAGGCTTTTCCACTGGAGCCCTGATTTTATGGAATACCCTACACACTAAGTATCTCTCTGGATTCTGATCCCTGCTTAAAGCTTTTCTTTGTGTGAAAGCCTTTGGCGATGTCTGATACATTAATCACACTTCTGTGGAAATCCTTCTGATCAAACTCAACTTTTCCACTTTTGCAATACCCTTTGCAACATTCTTAGGAAAAGTGCAGCACAAATAATGCATTCTTGTTATTAATATTGCTTTAGGTGACCAGTAATTTTGAGGTTTCATTATCCACAATGTTAACGGATTTAAAGAATCCTCAGGAATTTCACCTTTCCTTTTGTTTGCAGCAGACAAAAGTAAAAGCCAAGACTGAGTTCTGTTGGGGAAATTATTGCCTTTGCTTTAGGATTACTTTTAAACTAGTGAACCAAGTTTTTAATTTGTCAATATAAGTAAAACATCCACTGTCTAAGACAAGAAAAACACATTGATATTAAAGATCCAGAAAGTTAGCCTCTAGACTTTTTGTTCTTTTTAACTAAAACACACTGTAAATTCTGATAAATTAGTTCAACTAAAATGATTTAGGTTTTATTAGCTCAAACAACTAAAACATATACAAAATATTAAAGTGAGTCATAGCAAGCTATATTATTTAACCTAAAAGTACTTATGCACAGTAAATACAATTAAGAATACTTAACATCACTGTAAGTTTATTTACAGGAATTAACAATAACTTTTTTTTTTAATTAAATGCTACCATTTTTTT
>JAOXNZ010000030.1:7146907-7157726 GCA_028566095.1 Kryptolebias brasiliensis
TTTTTTTTTTTAATTAAATGCTACCATTTTTTTTATTTAACTTACCCATTTTTTATTCAAGTATACACATTTCACTTTAAGCAAATTGAAGAGATAGCACATTTTTTTTATTGTGGTCTTGTAAAAAGATTATGAACAAATAATGTATGAACAATATCAATTTAAAGAAATAGAGTTTAATTCTGACCAGACTGACCAGATAATAGCTAGTCAGAGTGGGGCCAAAATTAATCAATTCTCAAAAAATTCAATTTATGCAAGTTATTCAGGTATAAGTATTATGATAATTCAGCTGGAAGTACCCAAGGCTGGACAGGAAGTGCTACAACTAACTGCTGCTGCAGCTTTTTGCTCTTGCAAGTAACTACAGAATTCACAAAATAAAAAAAATATATGGTTGTAACAAACTTGCATTCTGTTGATCATTTTCAAAAAGCACATGATTAGACCTGATTTCCCATAGTTGTCCTAATGACATTTATCTTGTGTGTCGTGTGTAATCAGGGGAAGATCAGCCTAAAATAATCCTAAAAGAGTCACAGGCCGAGCTCACCCGTCCTCACCCGTCCTCACCCTTCCTTCTGGATTTCACAAGCTTGATAAGCTGCAACTTGTTTGTGCATCTGCTGGAGCTGCTTGTTGTCACTAGAGTGGAGTTGTGTCAATATTAGAGAAGCCATAACTCACTGATATGTTGAAGAGTTCAATAATGCTCCGGCAACAGGGAAACACTTCACACAATCACTGACAAACAGACATGTAGTCACACGCTTGTACTGAGCTCACAGTGAAAGGAGGCAAAGAGTAAGAAACAAAAGAACAGCAGCAAATGTGGAAACAAAACAAACTTCTTTGACTTTCACTTGAATAATTCATTAATCAGGATGTACTTTTGTCATAGTTAACTACTTACAAGTTTAAAAAGGCCTAACATTTCTTGAAGGAATGCATTTCACCCTCCACCTTTCATGTAAGAGTTTTAGACTAAGATCATCTTATGTTGAGAAATGTTTTGGTCAAACCTAGAAAATAGCATTATGTGATTTTATGCAATATTGTAAGACGTCACAGTCAGAGTATGTGTTGTGAATAACTCTCAGCTACTCCCTCATCAAACTTTAGCACAATATCTGTAAAACTGACTAAGTTGACTCCAAATGTTAATCGGGTGTAGATGTACATCCAATGATTATTTTCTGAGAGTTTCATTAAAATCTGTCCAATGGTTCATGAGATATTTTGCTAACAAACAGATAGAATTGACAGCTAATGGCAAAGTCTTAAACAAAGATCTTACACAATCTGTTAGCACTCTGAATATGGTTTGGAGATGAGTCTCAGCTATTTACACAACAAATGTTAGCTTCATTTTTGTGTTTTTAAGGTGAGTTAGCAGTTGCAGCCATCTTAAATCAGGTTAACTCTAAAAGTTCTCAATTGTAGTTATACACTCAGTGACTACTAATTGTAAGTTCTCCTAACATTTTCCCAGTGGTTCATGAGATACTGTAATTTGCCAACAGACACACACACTCACACCCACACAGAATGTACCGTATGTAATCTAGGAGTAACTTTAATCCAGATAAAACTTCTGTAATCTTAAAAAAAAAGAAAACAAGTTGACAAAGTGGACACATTCACTTTCTGTCAGTGATGCTACTTTGCAGCAACATTCTTGTGATTTTCATGCATGCGTAGTGCCAAACATCACCCATCTGGGACTTCTAGATGGCTAAAACAAATGTTAGGGATTACTTCCAAAATCTATTGACATCAGAGTTGTGTGAACAACACTTTCTTTCTCCTGTCCTGAGGGGACTCATTTCATCTGTGCAGACAGACAGCTCATGTAACAAAATGCGGATGTGCTGCAGCCAGCTCTGAATCATTGCTTGGCACTGTATGAACAGGCTACAACAAAAATCGCAACGTGTGCTTAACAAAGACATAGTAAATTATTTCAAAATGAAAACTTAGTTTGTGACAAATCTGATAGAACTGAAACAGACAGAAAGAGGTTCATGGGAACTCTTTCCCTGTTTGTTTTTTTTGTGTCTTTTTAGTTTCTGCCTTTTTACCTTGTTGGAGTCAGTGACCCAGAAATACACACACACACACACACACCGATTTGTTTTCTCTGTGTATCACAGTGTTGGTTAAACTCCCACCAGGGTGGAATGAAAAACTCCAAGGCCTGGACGCCCTGTCAAGCTTTTAAATTCAGCTGCGGAGGTTTGATTAAAGCAGCTGAAACCTTACTCTCACGCTGTGTGTGTTCACTTTCAACCACTCAGGCTCATGCACACACACACAAGTAAAAAGTATTCCACCAGGGTAAAAAAAACATACATACGTGCACATGTGCTGCAAGGTTTCCCCATGTGTGCATTCTCTGTAAATCATTGCTGCTAAACAGCAGAGCATCTTTCACCTTGTGACCCCTCAAACAGCAAATTTTACACCCAGAGCAAAGTACAGGATGAACTTAACTCAAAAAGCCCTCAGAACATCTGGAAAGCTTTAACCTCAGCTAAATAAATACGTGGAAGTAGTCCTGTGGTTTTTTTGTTGTAATTTTGTCATCAAGTGACAAACAAAACATGGTGGCTCTGACTCCAGAGGGAGCAGAAAAAAAAACAATTTTGTGCACTAATGTCCATGCTGCAAAACAATGTCTCTGAAACATGATTCAAAGACAAATGGCATGTTGTTTGACATGCTTGGCATTTATTTGTCTACTGATAGTATGACAGGAACTTTATAAACCAAACCTTTTGCCCAGGTATGAAAAACACCTGATGTTTTGTGTTATTCTAAAACTTGTTCAAGCAATGTTCTTTCCAAATGCATAACTTGAACTTTATTGGAAAACAATATGGTTAATCTTTGTTTAATGCATATTGTAAACAATAAAAAAAACTCTTCTTCATCAAACTGTATTAGGATTCTCTAACTCTTCATGGTCACTTATTGCAAATGCTATCTATTGTTTGTGACTCTCTAAAGAGTGACTTATTGAACTTGAAGCAATTAAACTAAAAAAAAAAGTAAATTAGGTCAAACAATGACACCAAATGGAGTAAAAACAGCAAAAGCTTTTGCAGAAATCCTGTTCTTGCCAGCTCCCTCTCAGATTTATCTTGAAACCATTAAAAGTCAGTCATCAGTGTGTTTCACTGTGCTTATTTTACAGCATGCATTAAACAACCTGCTTTTGCATGGTTAAAACTTCTTCAGAGAACTCTAGTAAAATAGATCTTTCAGAGGGGGGTGGGCAGGGGGCAATTAGCAAGAAGCAAAACCACCTGATTCAGGATAAAGAAAAACATTGATATTAAAAGTATAAACAGTATTGCTGACTCTGTTGGTTCTGAACTTTTGTAAAATCTGATATTTTTTGTGCTGCACAGTATCTAAGTGAAAGATGATGCTTCAGAAGATCAGAGCAGGTTTTAGCCACTGAACACTGCTGACACCCAGTGGACATTAGTGAGTTGTGCAGCTGTAAACTATTTCTCTTCAGTTTACTCAGTGGAGGCTTATTGCATTGGCTCTATAATCATTTTTTATTATATCACCAAACACTATCAAACCAGTCAAGATAAATTAGAACGTAATGGTTCAAACATGCATTTAATGCTTCAATTTTTGTTTTTTTGCACCCAGAGTTGATGTATTTAAAATGTTAATTTTGACTTTTAACCCATTTCTGCACAAGCAGAAGGAAGCACATTTGTTCACAGTGCCTCTGCAAGCAGTCTGAACGGGATTTGATCTTCATAACAGCGTCTCTTTCACTGACATTTTGTGTATCCTTTGTTGAAAATTAGTTTATTTTGATGCTCTGTAGAAAATGATGTCACAATGTCCTGTTGCTATTATCAGCTGTTGTATATATTAAATCATTTCTAATTTCATTCTATCCACCACCTGGCCTTTTACCTATAATCTGGCCTTGCATTTTAAGAGACAGTTTAAAAAGATGCTGAACAACACCTTCAATTGTTTCTTACCATTTTGTCCCCATCACACTCAGTCACTTTGTCCCACACATCTTTTACCCAGGGTGGCACAGTGGCGTAGTGGTTAGAGCTGTCGCCTCCCAGCAAGAAGGTTGCTTGTTCGAATCCCGGCCTGGGGCCTTTCTGGTTGGAGTTTACATGTTCTCCCTGTGCACATGTGGGTTTACTCCGGTTTCCTCC
Organism: Kryptolebias brasiliensis; assembly: GCA_028566095.1. Taxonomy (NCBI): domain Eukaryota; kingdom Metazoa; phylum Chordata; class Actinopteri; order Cyprinodontiformes; family Rivulidae; genus Kryptolebias; species Kryptolebias brasiliensis. The sequence goes on from JAOXNZ010000030.1 coordinate 7,151,113, forward strand.
ACCAAAAACATGCATGTTAGATTAATTGGTAACTCTTCAAAAAAATGAGAGTGTGAATGGTTGTTTGTCTCTATGTGGCCCTGTGATGGACTTTTGACCTGTCCAGGGTGTCCCCCGCCTCTCACACAGTGACTGCTGGAGATAGGCACCGGCTCCCCGCGACCCAGAATGGAGAAGCAGGTAAAGAGAATGGATGGATGGATCTTTTACCCATGATTATTTTTGACCATGCTAATTCAGTTAACATGAGGCAAGTAAAGAGACTAACAGACAACAGACACATTTCTAACAATAATCTTTAATTATGCATGTTGCCTGTTTTGGGCTCTGTTTTATTCAATTCTTTCAAACTGCTTTGCAAGTGTTTAAAAAAATCAACAAGCATTAATAAACTGTAGACTATTGTGAAAATAGACAACTTGGTTTATGTATATGGCTATGTAATGAAAACTGATCTAATAAAATACGAGTATTACAGGAGACTGTCTAACTGAACAGGACAGTGATGTAACTGCCTCTGTTAAACAGATTATCTGAGTCTGCTTCTTCAATTAAATCGTTTCTTATGAACCATAGTGACACAATGAGAGCATGAAGCAGGAACATTTCTGCTGCGAGAAAAACAAGGTTTAAAATTTGTCAGCAAGGCCAGACTTTCCTAAAGGCTTCTGGGGCTTTAGCCCAGAGCCCTGAGGTTTAGAGATGATTGTTTTTAATGAATAGATGTTTTCAATAAGCCTTAAATTACCCATTACTAAAGGAGGTGCAAGCCCAGATCATTGGAAGGAGTCATTTGTTAAAGCTGAAGCTAAAAGTAGCGAAACACAAGCAAAAAGCAGCAAAAGGCCAGCTAAAAGCTAAATGTAACAATGAGGTAGCTAAAAGCTAAAAGTAGAAAAATGCTACTTAAAAGCAGCAGAAGGTTATCTAAAAATAGCAAAAGAACAGCTAAAAATTAAAGTAGCGCAAAGGTAAAAGTAGCAAAAGGTTTATAAGAAGCTAAAAGCAGCAAAGAACTACCAAAAAAGTAGCAAGAGAATGGCTAAAACCTAAAAGTAGCCAAAGGCTAGCTTTAAGTAGCAAAAGGGTAGCTAAACTAAAACCAGAAAGTGGCTAAACACCGGCTAAAAGTATGCAGAAGTTGTTAGATTGAAAAACAAAAAAACATGAAAACAAAAGTGTGAATCATCACACACAGTCGTCTCTGTGTCCCAGGAAACTGAGGAGGTGTTCAGGTTGACCTACAGTTACCCCTGTTGGTTAAACCCACATCAGCCAAATCAGCATCATGCGTGTCACAAATCACCTACACGCCATATAAGTAGAAAAAAAAAAGAAAAAGTAGAAATTAGATAGATTTAACTAATCCAATGAAGCCTTGTAATATCCCAAATAAAACCAGTTAAAAACAGGCAACATCCAAAGTGTCCTCTCATCTCATCTGTTCAGGGATGAGACACAAGGGAACACTGCCATCAGTATAAATATTCACTTCTCAGTCGTTCACCTGTCATACAAAATAGCAAAATTGCTTTCCCCAAACAAAAATGTTCCTTGTCTTGTTATCATACTAGTTTAAATTATATTGTATCAAATCAGATTTATCTGTGGTGGTCTTTCCTCTCATTCTCGCTCAGAATGCACTAAGATTAAAGAGATTTAAATAACACAAACTTCAAGAGCTGTAGGTAATTAAAAAGATTTTTTTTTGCCCATTTGGTGGTCGATCCACCCAAAGAACAAGGCCTGGAAACCAGAATTCAGACTGCAAACGTGACGGGCTGCATGGATTACATTACCGTAAACAACCTAAAACGTTTCCCCAAAACTTTCTTTGTCATGCAGTGAAAATTCGAGATGGCTTGGTCCCAAATAAACATCTGCAGCTTTTTAAGAGCTCTTACTAGAGTATTAAAGCATTATGTCTGCATTACTTGTGACAAGATAAGACGAAGAAAGAAAGAAAGAAAGAAAGAAAGAAAGAAAGAAAGAAAGAAAGAAAGAAAGAAAGAAAGAAAGAAAGAATTAGCCTCAGTTTTCGGCATTGATGTATAAAACATTTAATAAATAGATACTTTAAATAAATAAAATTAGTTAGATTTTTACATACTGCTTATACAGCTCTCTGTTACAGATTGCAGCTTTTTTAAACTAAGTTTTGCAACATTGAGCTACTGTTAAAAGAGCTACAGCAATTCTAAAGAGTGGTGTTAAATGCAATGTAGCACTGCATTTTTGTGTCTCGAACAGTAAAGACAAAGTTGGTTTATTCAAGGAAATTATAGTTTCTAAAGCTTCTTAAAGTATTGTTTCATTGAAAATGTCAGTGTCAGTTTTATTCATAGAGCACATCTGAAACAACTGAGAGACTGCTTTACAGTCAAACCACACAACTTAACAAAATAAAATAAAACAAAAGCAAGAATAAAAAGATAGGATCTAAAAAATAATAACGAGCTAGAATTCGTACTGAGCATTTATTTTAAAAAAAAGGACAAAAACATTAAGTTGTTGGTCTTTCTCTAAAACTCAATTTCAGACACTGTAGTTTACAAGATGCACTCAAACGCAGCACAGGGTCGAAGGGCCAGAGGGGGAAATAAATCTGCGCGTCTATTCCTCGTTTTAAGGTCGAAGCCTTCCAGTCGTGTTCTGTACGTGGCAGCGCTTCACAAAACGTCTCTGTACTATTCATAACCCAGGGGTGCCAAGTGGATTTTCGTCCACGCACAAGAAGCGTGACAGGTCGTGCTTTCAGCCTGCAGGGGATACAGGTAAAGATGCCATTTGTTGACATTTAGCTGCCATGGAAGCGCATGTATTTCCATCATGTCCGAGTCGCAGAGCTGGCGCGCCTCCCGAACATGGTTGTTCCGAAGGAGTCCAGCAAACAAGCTCCGTTTTGTGTTGAAGCTCTGTGAGCAGAGATGTGCCGCGGAGCCAGAACACTGACGTGACGACACCTCGCTCGTTATTTCGCGAGGGATCTGTCAATTTTCAGGCCGCTCGTTGCGTCGGAACTGGAGCCCATGTTTCGCAGCGAAAACACGGAGACGAGAGGAGTTTTGAAACTTTGCGCGAACTTTCTGTCCGGACATCACACAGACACACACACACAGACACACACACACAGACACACACACGCATGCACGCACGCTTTAAATAGAAAGTGACACTTGTATGTTATTTTTAATACAGTAATTACGAAGCTACGAAACGCAGACAGTCGAGGCTCTCACGGAACAACAAGTAGAAGAAGAAATGTTGTAAAGTGAAACATTTTCTAGAAGCGTCTTGGTTCGGATGACGTCACGGTCGACCCAGCTGGAGGGGATGACTTCCAGTTTCTTCAGTGAAATCTGGAGCAGGTTTAACTAACGCAGCAGGCACTTTATAATATGATAACAGCAAAATGATCCTGTTTTCCAAACAAACAACAACAGCAGCTGGTGGGTGTGCAGAGTGAAGAGAAAGGATTAGAGATTGCAGCTTTTATAGCACTTTATTTTCCCCAAACGTGGGAAAGCCTACTGTCTGCTATGGTAACAAACAACAAAACAAGACAAATCTGAAATACTGGCAGTTCAACATTATTGTAATGGAACAAAATGGGTTTACATGCCTTAATGGTAAAAAGGTTTTTAGAAAGGCAGGCAGGCCTTCAGCTGTTGTTTGCTAACATTAGAAAAAAAGAAAACTCATTGCAAACTATAAAATAAAACAAACAAAAAAAGGTTGTCCTGAACTATATCAAATGGTGTCGTTTGAAAGAGTTTAGTCCAGTAGATTTCCAGATATGTTGATATGCCATTCTGAAAATGTGGGTACGCGCTCAGTGTAAACAAAGCTGAATCTGCTGAAAACTGCATGGAAGCTTGAGTCGTGTGATTGACCTACATTAGGCTGGCTGTAGTCTGTGTAGGTAAACAAATATGGCCGAACTGAGGCAAAGAATCAAGGGAAAAACATTTGGATGGAAATATAAGAGTGAATCTGCTGCTAATCATGAAAGGAAACACGTACCAATAGTTGAAAATTGTCAGACTTCTGGAGCCCAAATGGCTCTTCTATGGACATCGCCATCACTTTCGCTGTTTCCACAGGTAATCAAACGCACGTGGTAGTTGGCAGCCTTTCACAACATTTTCTTACAAAGTTTGAATTTTTGGACACTATCAGTCAGAATGAGAAAACAAAATGTGCAGAATTTTATTTCTTACTTTAGGATTTATTGTTTATGCCGTCTTTATGACATTGCAATGAGTACCTTTGAGGGGGGAAAAAAACAGTAAAAATGTCTGTTTCCTGCAAATTTCATAGATTTGTTTTTTATATCACTACTTGTTTGAAACACACGTAGTTAAATCTCGCTTGACTTGAATCAGACAGCTAATCAGAACCAGCAGCATTTATATTATTGAGTGTGTTTTCTTTGCCTTAAAATGGTTTTGAAGGAAGTATTGTTAAAATCTCAAAAGGATTTGGAGCTAAATTTTCTGTTGATCAGCTAATTAATTAGTGACTGAGTGATTTCACTCTGGCTGACCTACATCCAGCTGCTCCTCAGCGATCCAAAGTGGATAAAAAGCTTGAGTAGAAAAGCTCCAGTCTTTTGTTCCAGCCTGTGCAAATGACTCATAATGTCCCCAAATGCACAGGTCCAGCATAAAAGGATGTGTGCTCAGTGGCTGATGCCTTGCAGGGATTTATTTTACACTCAGTACAAAGATACAAGCTGGATGTGGCAGCCGCTGCAGCAGCTATAAATGGGAGAAAACTGTCATAAATCTGTCAGCAGTGATTTGGCTGTAAGTCAGGTCACTCAGGCAGAATCAGAGGAGGATGGCTTCCAACATACAGCTAGGAGAAAGAAATAATAAAAAATACTATTACAAACACAATTTTCTTGGTATATGAGCAGCATTTCTCCAGGTCTTTCTTCTTATGTTGATCAGTTATCAGTCACCGTGCTGCTCGTGTATGGTTATCAGAAGAAGAAAATACCGTCTAGTTAATTTACGTTTATTAAGCAGCTTGCTAACAGTGTTCCCATGGCACCTGAGATTTTTGGAATATAATTGTCCTCATGTCCAAGTGGGCTTTTGTATTTGTAACTTAAAACGTGCAGGTTTGAGCACATGACTTAAAGGTTTCTGATTTCAGACTCCAATTTAAATCTGCTTAAGTCCTAAATGTAGCTGATTATTAAACCCACCATTTTTTCCCCTGACTTTGTCCAGCAGGGTCAGCGCTTAGTCAGGAAATGCTTACTTCCTTCTTGTCAGAGCAGGAAAGTCTGATAAGTTTCATCGTGTTTCTGCATGATTCATCACAAGATTGCCCAAAAGGACATTTAACCTCCACGTAGTGGTTAGTGGAAGTGAAAGTTTGCCATGAGTGGACTGATTTTAGAGTAAATCAGATAGTTACTGATAAAACCTTGGGAGTTTTGTGGTGTAACTGATCAAAAATCAAATTATTTGTAAGCAAGACACACTATGTTTAAAGCAGCACTATCTGCAATAGATGCCCAGTAATAAACATGGATGCAGTCTCATTCTGAAGAATTAGTTTTCACATCTGCAGAGGATATTAAAACAGGCAGATCAACTACAAAGGCAAGTTTAAATCTGGAATGTGTTTCCCTGCTTGCAGACTGACAGTTTGAGATTGTCTCAATATGATGTTCACAGTTTCAACTTGCACATACTTTATCTGCTGTCTCACTGTACCGCCATGTATCACTCTGCACATTCAGAAGGATTGGGTGTTTTGTGTAAAGGAAGAAGGCACACACCAGTCCAGCTCACAGATTTCTATCAGTCAGTTTGTGTTCAGCCTCAACATTTGCTGTCTATAACCTCACTGCACCATTTACACACAACTCAATGCTTCAGCTTTCTGCCCTGCAGCTTTCATTCTTTGTTGACATGGATAGGGCAATTTGCATAGTCCTGAGTAGCTTTGGAAGAATATATGATTGTGGTTTTTACTGTCTAAATTTGAAACCAGAAAGGGTGTGACTCTTTGTGGCATCTGTGACATAACGGGGGGTTTCCAAAAATATGTTGCATAACTTTAAGTCAGACAGGATATTTTTCTATTTTGGTGTACGAATCACAATACACATAAAATCCTATTTTTAGATTTGGCTTCTAATTAGTCAGCTCTTGTCATTTGGTTAATAATTTGGGTAATCTGGGTAATCATAATTCCAAAAGCCAAACGTTATTTGTTAGAAACAATTCCCTAAACTGATTAAATGTTTCAGTAAAGATGCAGGTGTCACCATTTGCATTCATGGTCATTTTTGCTTTGGCTTTGATTTATTTATTTTTGTTTTGTATTCTAAGAGCATTTTCTATTAATGTTTTATTCTGTTTTTGCTCAAAACTAAATAGCCCCCCCCTCCCATATGATTATTTTACATTCAGAACTAATGTGATCAGAGACAGCTTTTATGGGTTTGCACAGATGTGAAAGAGTTTACTGCTGGAGTAAACATTTGCTCTCCAGGAACTGCTGCCCCGTTGTAGACCTTAGATCCTAACTGCTTCACGACAGTGTGCTTATTCTTGTCTCTATCATTGACCCACACCCACTCAGTGTGTGTG
>JAOXNZ010000030.1:7166185-7182000 GCA_028566095.1 Kryptolebias brasiliensis
TTGTTTGTTTTTTTAATGTTAGTATTTATGTTCTGATGTTAGCATTAGTTTAATAGCACTCAGTAATTCATATACATACTTTATATTATGTAAATATATATTCTACAGAGTGAACCAGCAGGTTATTCCACAGGAAATTATATTAACAGTAAATGAAAACATATCATGACGTACTTAAAACAAGATTATTTGTAACAAAATATGATTGTTACTTTTTAATAAAAGTAACAGTCATATCTAGTCATGGATTTTATTACCAGTTGTTGTATCCAGTCTTATGAAAATGTATTTATTTATTCTTTACCAGACTGAAGCCAGGCGAAGCCGTTTGTTCTGTCGCTACCAGGATGGAGGCAGGAGCCCTCGTCTCCTGCTGAAGCCCATGAAGGAGGAGGATGAGTGGGACAGCCCGCACATCGTACGCTACTTGGACATGCTGTCACATGACGAAATTGAGAAAATTAAAGAGTTGGCAAAACCCAGGGTGAGACATACAATGCATAGAATAGAATACTAGATTTTACTTGTGATATGTTCAAGTTTCTACTTTAACTTCTTTGGACTCATACAGGTGTAGGTATGGTGTATTGAAAGAAGATGCAGAGTTTGTGCAGGATGCTTTCAAATCCCTGCAATGTTTATTGTGACTTTTTTTTTTTTTTTGTAAGCTTGCCAGAGCTACTGTCCGTGACCCCCAAACAGGAGTCCTGACCACAGCCAACTACAGAGTATCAAAAAGGTGAGTTATTAAAGGGGAGGGCCTCCTCTTGTTACTTCTGGTGTCTAATATATATTTAGAACTCACTGTAATTATTTTATGTTTAGTATAATTTTGACTTACTGTGCACGTGGTTGCTGCATTGCTTTTTGTAATTATTTTTCAGGCGCTCTGAAGCTTTGCTTTATGCACATAATTACATCATTACAACTGCCCATGCTAAAACAGATTATTCTAAACTAACTTGAAATGTGAAATGATTTTACACAAAGCTGGAAACATTCATTTAATACTTGTGATACATGTTTGTGTCTTCAGTGCCTGGTTGGAGGGAGAAGAGGATGTTATCATTGAAAGAGTTAATCAGAGAATAGAAGACATCACTGGCCTTACAGTAGAAACTGCAGAATTACTGCAGGTAATGTTCTGCATTCTTCATTATTACACAAGTAACGACTTTATTTCATTTTTGATTGAAGGAATCTCATCTATAAAGCTTGTATTTTTATAGGTTTTAGGCATATACCTTCAGTCTGATTTCTTTAAAATATATTGCCTAGCCAAAAAAAAAAAGTTACCATCTGGTTTTATTAAAGTTTTTTGCCAGATTGTTTCTTTTAAGTTGAGGTTGTGGTTGTAGTTGATGTTCCCAGCTTGCATTATGCACAAAGCAATTGAGTCCAGTGGACAGAAGAATCTATTCATGACCTGTTTTTGTGTGTTTGAACTTTATTTTGGATAACTTACCAGGTTGCAAACTATGGAGTTGGAGGACAGTATGAGCCACATTTTGACTTCTCCAGGGTGAGTTTACTTTCTTGCTGCTGCTTTGTGTGTCCATGTCTGTCTGCAAACTGTGTAATCTGTATGTTGTTGTTTTGTTCTTTTTACATATTAATTAAGCTTATCTTTTCTTGCGAGATCTATGTTGTTTTCTTTGTGGGCTAGATTCTTAAAGCACCTATAATTTTCATGGCTTATTTAGCTTTATATGTATGTACTTTCATAAGAAAGGTTGGGTTTATTATAAGAAGCTGTTGTTTCATCAGCCAACCGTGTGTGTGAATAATCAGGATGTCTGAATTACCCTGAAAGGCGTACTAAGCAGTTCCTTTTTGTAAAGCTACCAGTTCAGCTTACCATTGCAAACCACACATTAAATACAGTTGTTTGTCTTTGTATAGAAAGTCATTACCACATTCTTCTTTTTTTTTAATAATCAGCATGATATGCCTTTAAAAATAAAACTTTATGATGAGTGCAAATTCTTTTTTTATTTGCATTTTTTTGCTTTAAAACTAATCATCTGAAGCTGTTTAACTGTTAGAAAATAAACTCTATCTTATGACAGATAACAGAATACTCTGGATAAAGTGCAGTTTGTGCCTTAAGCGGCAGGCTCCATTTATAAGTCCTGATGATAATGGGTTAAACATATAAACATCTGTTGCAGCGTCCTTTTGACAGCAACCTCAAGACCGATGGAAATAGACTTGCTACCTTCCTAAACTATGTAAGTAATGTGTGTGCTGTTTATGTCTTGTATTTTACTTTCAAATTTTATCTTTGTAGAAAGATGAGCCTGATGCTTTCAAAAGGTTAGGCACTGGAAATCGCATGGCAACTTTTTTAAACTACGTAAGTACGAGCATTTAGTCACCGCCGATTGAAGACTAGTTGTGGCAGCCACCCAGAATCTGTTTTTCAACTTTTACTTTTGGCTTAACGGGCAAAAGCATAAGCTCTGGTTCAATCTTGGACTTGGATTGATTGACTTTCATAGATATTTCAGAATGTTCAACTAATCATCTGAATATGAAACATGTGATGGATAAATATCCTATTATCTGCACATTTAAGGAGTTTTGTTGACAAATATCTAAAAAGCAAAAAGGTTTTTAATGTCAATCAGTTCCAGTGCACATTGTGAAGAGTTTTGCCAGCCTTTCCCCTTTAACATGCAATGAATAAGCCTGTATCTGTATTCTCCTTACTGAAAGAGCTGCAAAATACTGCTTGCATGTTAAGATGATGATTGCATTTTCATCGTAAGAAATGATTTAGGTTTAGTTGAATTTTTTTTTATCATAAAAGAGCCAGTATGCTCAGGCAAGGAAACAAAACAGCCTCAAAAACACTTTGCTCTGGTAGAAATCACTGTATAGCCTCACTTCGAAAACAGGATCCTTATTCTAAGTTCCAAAGTCAGCATCTATAATATTACAGGAGTGTTACGGGAGGTCTTATTACTTTCAGTTGGACAGTACCCATGATAAATACACACAGCTATAACTCTGTATTAAAAGTGGGAACTAAACTGGCCAGCTTTCCCTCCAAGCCTGTTACTCAGTAAATAAATTTAAAAATACCTCAGAGGTTCAGAACTGTTAAAGGTTTAAATCCTCAATAAAAACTGAGAAAATGCTGCACTCTAAAAGCCAAAGCAACTGGGGTCTCATTTGTAAAAAGATTGCATAGGATTCATACTAAAAGTGTGCGTACGGCTGAAAGGCAAAAATGGCATACGCCAAAAAAGAAAATCTGATTTTCGTGTGTTAATCTGTGGTACACATCACCCTGGTGATCATCCATGTGATGGGGAGAAAACGCTGAAATGTTGCGTGAACTTTTATTTAAGATTAAAGTTGGCTTAAAGGCCTTTTTTATTTGAAAGGTCCTTATGGCTCACGAGCGGAAGCATAAATAATACTGATGTTTTGAAGGTCGATCTAAGATTAAAATTTGATTATGAACTGAAATTAAATATCTGAGAGGAATCATGATGCAGTGTGGCTTCAATTCCCCACTTCACCATCTGTGTCGCCAGTTTCCCCTGTCTCCAAAACAAGCGTATATGGTACGCATGGCTCAGAGTTGGCGTGAGGGACCGCAAAATTTCCCGTCGAGTTTGTTTTTTATAGATCACAAACTTTGCGTGGAAAGTGACGTAAGCAAGTTTCAGGCCCCGTTTTGTGCGTGAAAGCTTATAAATGAGACCCCTGGTCATCTAAGAAACATTTTGTAGTTAAAACATTTGAAATGCTTTCTTTTCACTGTATTTTCATTAAATATGTATATATACATACATATAATATAGATATAATTTAAATATTTTGCATTTTGATTAATTTTTTTAAACATTTTAAACGTGGTCTCAATTTTGCTATATTACTGATGTGATCATAAGGTATGGACAAATGAGAACTGTATATCAGGCCAAAATACACTGAAAACATTGCTTTTCTGTGTGGTATTTATAGTAAGACAGTAACAAAAATGACTGAATTAGTATTAAAAATGAGATGTTTTCTACAAATGCATTAAAGGTATAATCATAACTTTTTTTTGTCATGATAGCTACTTTAAAATAAGCCAAAGAATATTTTGTATGATGTTAGTGTAGCATGAAGTAAAGTTTCACCTTATCCCTCCTGAAGCCCTCAAAAGAGAGCGAGATAGAGAGACTTAGAGAAGCCTTTGTAACTTCAGATCAATTTGACCTGAAGGGCACGGGAGGGTTAAAAAAAGAGCAACCAGACAGTCATATCTGGTTGGCTGTGAAACTTTATAAACAGCATGATTTGTGTGTGAATGCATGGAAAGTTCGCCACACAGTTGTGCTTGACTTCATTTTAAAGTCTCTGGTGATTCAGTGCAAACACTCACTTGGACTAAAGGATAAAGTAATGAAACTATGGCGGTCAGAGTTCACTATGACTATCACTTTGTCATTCCTTTTCTCATATATGAATAAAAACTTCCCAGAGAGATCCCAGAGAGAAATTCACAGTCATGCAATTTGCATCTGAAAAATACCTCAAATGGTTATTTTTGGCACATGGCAGCTTTAAGGGTAAGTTTAGGGATAAAACAACTATTGTGACCTCACAAACACATCATTGCAGACACAAAATTCACTAAATACTTCAAATGTGTACCCAAATAAGTAATGGAAAAAAGTACTTGTATGGTAACATCGCTCATAAACAAAGATTTTATTCTTAGTTATTCAGAAGGTAATCTTGGGTCCCTTCAATATAGATTCACTTAACTGTAATAGGCTGAACAAACACTGATGCAAAATTTAAAAGATAATATTATTGTTAGTATTGTTGCTGTGGCAGTAATGCTTTAAATAATAATTAAAAAAAACTTCTCGCTCATTTTGTTGTTGTTTTTTTAGATGACTGATGTTGAAGCAGGGGGGGCCACAGTCTTTCCTGACTTTGGGGCAGCAATCTGGCCCAGAAAGGTAATAACAGAGTAGTTTGTTTCTGTTTTTTGTCTTCTTTTATTTTCGTTGTCACTGGTTGCATGTGTGAAGTTTCAGTAATTCTCAGCATGAACTTCAAAATACCCAGATCATCTTTAATCAGTCTCCTTTTTTGTACTCTACCTTTACTTTAATAGTCTGTAGACTATAGTCTTTTTTGTTATTTGTCTGCAGGGGACAGCAGTGTTCTGGTATAATCTCTTCAGGAGTGGGGAGGGAGACTACAGGACGAGACATGCAGCTTGTCCTGTCCTCGTAGGAAGTAAATGGGGTAAGTCAGAGTTCACACTGAAAGCAAGTTTGTCATTCACTGAAGTGGATTAAAAATGACTAAATATACAGCTAAGGAGACCTCTACATGACTTAGACCATCAGAAAAAATACATTGCTTGCTGTCTAAATAAAAACCCAAATTCATTCCAAACCAGTGGGACTACAAAAAAAAGGCCAATAATTCTTAACATTTTGCCAGTGAAAGATTATTAAAAAAATGTATTTTATTAAATTTAATTAGTTGGTTTTATTAATTTTAGTTTAAGACCATTTCAAAAATAATTACAAAGAGTTATGCACATGTTTTTCTGCTCTCATCTTCATTACTTTATTAGCGTTATTACACCACATACAGGTGTCCTTCTCATTGTCTCCAGTTGGTTGAAAACATTGATGTCAGTCATTACTTGGTCAAAAATACACAAACACATTATCCTGTCCTGATTTTCAATTGAATCTTATTGATTTTACATTATAACATCTCACCTTTAAAGTAAAAAGATGCCTTTTTTTCCACAAGCTATTTTTTTGCAGCTGATTTTACAGGACGTAGTGAAACATCTGATCCCAACCTCTGAAGTATTACAGTAGCCACTCAAATTGAGGGATACTCAAGTAAATACAAAAAAATATATATGATTTTTTTTTCTTTCTTTGTTTTTGTTTCTTACAGTTCTTAGCTGGTAGTAACTTCAAACCCCCAACATGTTATCAAGTACAAAATTGGTGAATAATTATCTGGTAAATGGACTGTTACGTTGTCTTTCTAGTCAACCGGGCTTCTCAAAGTGCTTTACAACACAATCTGTGCCCTCATTTACCCATCCACACACACATTCATACAGCTGTCTACTACCTCTCTACAAAACTAATCTGAATAAATCATTCTATAGAGTCTAATCAGAGCTTTAGATCACATTCTTGCACTGATGGATCACATCAGAGGCAATAAGAGGTGCAGTGTCCTCCCCAGGGACACTTGGACATGTGACTGCATACTTCCAAGAATCAAACCTCCAACTCTCTCTGCCACAGCTGCCCCACATATCTCCTTTGAATGACTTACCACTCAGAATAACCCATTAAAATCTACATATAGTATCATTCTAATTAGTTCAGCTCCACCTCAGTTTGTGACAAAAGTAGATCGAACAATTTATACTCAAGACCACATGAGGACCAGATTATAGATTGTTTTGAATACCTTTTTAAAATGCTTAGCCTTAACTGTAGGGTAATTTTTTATTATAATTATTTATCCTCAGGTTTATTACTCTGGCTTTACAAGAAATAAATATGTCTGCATTTGTCTTTTTCTGCTTTCAGTGTCAAACAAGTGGATCCATGAACGAGGACAAGAGTTCAGGAGACCATGTGGTCTCACAGAAGTGGACTGAAGTTTTACCCACACCTGTGCACTACCACACACATGCAGACACACACACACACACACTCCTTAGTGCCTTGGTTCCAGCCATGATACAAATCAGACAAACTGTATAACACTTTCATGAATGAGCTTCTCTGGGTGAATATCAAATGTTTTACAAGAGAATCTAACTTGGAGAATGTCTCATCTGAAAATGTTGAGTACTGCAGCTACATCCGTGCTCCACCCATGGTTCATCACAAAGGTCAGTTTAATGAAGAAAACGACACTTTTAAAAAACTAATTGCAGAGCATTAAAAAGGATACAACTTCTAACAGGTCATTCTCGTTTTTCCGAAATGTTTTATTGTCTTAAATTTGCATTTTTCTTTAAAGCTTTACTCTGTGACTATTCTTTATGTTGTTTTTAAAGTTCTACAAAGATCAATTTAACTCTCAGGTGGACATTTTTTACATCTTCAATTGGATTAACTGAGATGTGGAGAACATGACATCATTTCCATTAAAGTTCAGTTAATGCGCTATTTGACATGATGTGTTTATATTAGTTTCAAAGTCTTTTAAACATTTCATATTAAAACAATTCAAATTTTTTATACATGTAAGTCTTCTGATAATGAACTAGAAACCGACTGTAATAAAAGTTTATTAGATTTGAGTAAAGAATAATTAAACACCTGTTGAACTGGAATCAAACATGGCAAAAAAACTGAAAGTTTTGTGACACATTTGTAGGCAAAACAAACTCTGCTTGTGCTCTACAGGATTATTCTAATGCAACAGCTTGTCTCTCTTATCCTGAATGTTGATACATAGCTCCAAATTTAACCTCTAAAGTATTTTTTTATTTTTTTATTTTGCACCAGAGATCCTTCCTCTGTAAACATGTCAACACAATTCTTTTTCCCCTCTTTAAATCATGTGCATTGTTTTTATTTATATAGTGTTTAAATTATTACACTATTCTCATTCCTCAAGATGGCAATCAAAAGCCCAATAAACAGTGACTTTTATTAAGATGTTTTGTCTTCTTGTAAATGTTGTAACAAGTGATGATTGTTCAAACTGATACAGTTACTGATTTGTCTAAATGGCAAAACATTTTGAGCTTATTGTAACTCAGCATGCAACAATTCAGAGCAATAAATGACTGATAAGAACAATTCCTATTCAGGTTTATTACAACAAGATTATAATTGTTTATCAGAGATTCAATTATCTTTTATGCACATATGATAAAGGCCTTGCAGACGTTATTGTATCTAATGCAAAGTTCATGTTTGGCCAAAACTCACTGTAGTCTTTAGAAAGTCTTTAGATTTATGGTACAAAATTTGCACACACAATACGTGCCCCGAAGCAAAACAATTGACAAATTGAAATTTTTTTTTTCCTAGCGCTTAACACAAAGACACAAATCTTTCAAAGAAATTACATTCAAACTCCAAACCCAAACAAGAATGAAAAAATCATTTTTTTTTGTACTAAGACAAGTTGAATAAAAGAGAAAACAATTAAATCATACAAAAAAGAAGGTCATTTGTCATTACAATTGTATACAACATCAATTCCAAAAAAATTGGCACATTAAAATGTAAATAAAAACAGAATGCAAGGGTTTGCAAAATTGAATAAACTCATATTCTATTCACAACAGAACATAGTAAAAATATCAAAAGTTGAAACTGAAAAATTGTTTTATTTTTTAGGAAAGAATAATGGTATATTGAATTACATGGCATTAACACATCTCAAAAAAGCCCCCCTTCTTTTAACAACAGTCAGTCAAAGTGTGAGAACAGAACCTGAGGAGACCAGCTGGAGCTTTTGGAGGGGAATGTCCTGTTCTTGTCTTATGTAGGTTTGTAGCTGTTCAACAGTCCGGGTTTATTTTTTGCTGTATGGGAGTATGTTCTAAAAACTATATATATACTGTTGTGTATTGAAGGTGTTTTGCTAGATGTATAAGCTGCACATACCAGAGGCACTGATGCACCCCCACACCACCACAGAGGCAGGCTTTGGAACTGAGCATTGATAACAGGCTGGATGGTCCCTCCCCTCTTCAGCTCAGAGGAAGTGATTTACAAAAAAAATGAAAAAAATTGAATATCTGACCGCAGAACAGTTTTCCACTTTGTGTAAGTTCATTAAATGGGATATGAACGTGCATGAGTCACGTGTGTAACTTAGCTTTTTGTTCCCTTTTCTAAAACAGCATGTGTGACTAAAACACCTGCTGGGTTATGCTTACAGTACTTGTAACACTCATAAATTGTCTTAACGCATCTGTTGCACAACTTGGTAGGCCTGGACATGTTGGGGAGCTTTTTCATTTCGAATGCTGTATGTAAGCCTTCGTGACGTGACTACACCCATCATGCACGGACACGTTGGGGAATGCTTGGTGATAGACGGATGTGATTAAGCAACAACACAACAAAGAACAATTATTTAGATTCTGCCCAAATTCTAAACTCATCAGAGCACATGCTCTGTGAGGAAACGAAAGTGAGCTTTTACACGCCTGCCTATTGATTGAGACAGATTAAACAGTTTGTGTGCAAATGTCTTTAGGTAGTCTACTGTAGACAGCTTCACTTTAGGAAGAAAAATTAGCCTTTTTTTTTTCTTTGCCTTTATGAAAATATGATTTTTCACATAACCTGTGAACTAATTACTCTTTTGGATTTGTAGGGGACGTTTTTTTGCTCCATATCATAAGAAAGAAGGTTCTGGCTGTCTTAAAGTATAAAGGATTAAATAAATATGTAAGAGCTCAAGTGGAAAACAACATACTCAACCCAAATTTGACAGATTACATTTGACTTAAAGTGCTTTCAATACACTTAATGCCCTCAATTATGTTTTCTTTGACGAAAGTTACTAATAAATCATTGCTGTCATTTTATCCTCTTACATATACTACAGTATGAAGAATTCAAGTTGTATGTTTTAGCTATTTGTTGCAGTGGGTGAAATGATCAAAAAATGGTTATAGGATATCAATGATCTTAAAAAGAAAGTTGTTTGTTATAGACTACATTTGGCTAATGGTAAAACTGACAAATATGATCACATAGTAGAGATACAAATCCATCCAAGATATTAAACTTTTCCAATGAATTTAACTATATAAAACATTTACATCTTGTCTAAAAAAATATTTGTTTACATTTAAATTGAGATTACTTGAGATAAAATTGTTGATTTTGATGGCTGTTTCCTCCTCAGGGCATATTTCTCACATTAGAGCATAAACCTGCGTTGCCTCACTCTTATTTACAGTATAGCTCTCAGCTTAACCATTTGTTGGTGTAAACCAAATCATTTCTCCTGTTTAGGTCAGAGGTTTGAGCTCTGAGGTTTCTTGAGCAGAAGGCAAACGTCTCTGATTCAAGTCGGCTACAGGCTGGCAGAGCAGTAAGAAATGCTGAGGAAAAAAAAAAACAAAGCGTTAATGGGAATGAAGATATTCTGAAAACTCCAAATAAAAGACCAGGTATTTTCACACTGCATTCTCAAAACCAAACAATTCTCTGTCCTATTATAACATCCAATATTAGCAAGGTCAATACAAACGTTCTTTATTTAGGGTGAACTGCCAAGCCAAACAACAAAAAACACCTCAAATTACTAAATCCTTTCTTTTTCATTTGTTTTGGAACAAGCATTAGTGAATAATACTTTTTAAGTTCAGACTGGAACAAGGGACCTTATTACCTGTCGAAGGGTGCCTTCTCCTCGCAATATTTTTAGTAACACAAACAGTGGAATGAGTGAAAGGGACACTGTGGCTATAAACCAACCCAAGATGTTGGCCCACAATGGATAAACATAAGTGTTACTGAAATTCAGAGGAGAATATTTGACGACGGAGAAGATGAAGGTTCCCTGAGAAGAGGTGAGACAAGTATTAATGTTAAATTGCAAACAGAAGAAATTGAATCCCAGAGAAGAACACAAATTATTTTTAGAAGTGTTAAAAAACTGGTACAAATTTTGAATGGCAGATGTAAACTATTATAAAAAACTAGCGTGGGAGGGAGACTAAACAACAGAAGCATAAATCTTTTCTTTTATATATGATTAAGTTTGAGCAGTTTGACAGTTGTGCAGAATCTTAAATTATTTGATTGATGTTTTTTGAGAAACTGCAGAAATTCTATTAAATATAAATTACTGTCTGAACTTTGTTATATAAACCAATTAAAAGCATATTGAGCACAGTTCTCATTGGACTCTTCACATCTTCACCCACAACTATTATAATTTTATTATAGTTTGGATTTTTTGGTGGAGGGACGGAACGGTACATATTTGTAAACCAATGAAATAAAATGAACTTGAATGAATGAATTGTTTTGCTTACAAAACAGACAAGGGATAGACAAGACAAGATAGTTTGTTACACTTTGACAAATTATGTCTCAACAAATTATCACAATAATATGATTAAGGAATCATTGTAATTTAACCATAGACATCATATAATGAAGGTGCAAATGCATCTTTATGCTTGTGACCAAAGCATCTCTCATGTGACCAGGCTAACAAAGACCCTAACAACCTTCAGGAGTGAGTGGAGGGGAACCATTTGCATGTGAGTTCAGCTTGCATAAACCAATCAAACCACTGCAGTTTTAAAGCTTGGAACTCTGCACTTTTCAGTTGGATTGTAAACCATCTTCAACAAACAGTCACTTTGTTTAAAAACTCTTAGGATTGCCATATCCTGGGTAAACTACACCAGCAACTCTTCAACTCCTAAGTGCTATTATAACAAGATAACTAATGTTGTTTTACCGTGATAGTGGTCATAATGTTATGCCTTTTTTGATGTATATCTTGAATTTCATTGTTCTGCATTTACTGTACTCACTTGTAACAGTTGTTGTTGTAAGTGTTGAAACCAAGGCCGATGGCATAAGAGAAGAAGATCTGTGTCCCTGCGTCCATCCACACCTTAAAAGATGGAACAAAGTCACGTTTGTGTTCTTGACAATGTCTCTGTCAACAAAAGGGCAGATCTGATTCAAGCACTGAATAAATCTTACCTGGGGGTCTGAGAGGCGAGAGATATCAGGGCTGAGGTAGTAAATGATCCCATCCACTCCCCCAGGTAGGGTAACACCTCGTACGAGCAAAACCAACAGCATAAGGAAGGGGAAGGTGGCTGTGAAGTAAGCTGCCTGAGAATAAATAAATCATTGTATGGAGCCTATTCAGTGCATTTATACACCGATGAGGAACATCATCAGAGACAACGAGGGGTTCAGTGTCTTGCCCAGGGACACTTCAACATGCAACTCCTGCCAGGAATCAAACCTTCAACTTTCTCATTGGAGGACAACTGCTCTAACCACTGAGCCACAGCCAATACGGGGGCGGGGGTTACCACTACCCTACTCTATAGCAATCTATAGTCCCCTCATGGTATTTGTTAAAAGATGAATGTAAAATGCCACAATAACCTAACTTTCACTTGACCTCTATTAACCCCATTCTAAATGGGGTAATTACTTATTCCTAACTCACCAACTGCAGCAGGGATCTATACATAAAGTATAGGAGACAGTCAATTGGTTAATCTGTTGCTTTACAAAATAAGTAGTGTGCTAAAAGATTAAATGTCCCAGAAACTTCACCAATGAAAGTCAATATTACAGATTTACAAATCTACCCCAATGCAACCAAACACTCAAATTTATTTTTATTGTCTAAAAAGTTCACTTACACTATCACATGACAATAGAACAACTTTGAGGAACAATTTATATTGTCAGTTCTTGAGACAAAAATAGTTTTTTTACACTATTCTCCTAACATTCTTCCCTCATGTTTCATATGCATCCATTTTTTACCCAACCGATCCAGCTCAGGGTTGCAGGGAGATTGTGCCTCTATCTCCAGTGGACATTAGGCCTCATATGTGTGTAATGTAATTTCCTATATGTGTGAAACGTTCAATAATGCTGATGGGTTTTCATATATCTGACCTTTCCTGTCGACTTGATTCCTTTCCAGATACAAAAATAGCAGATGACCCAGCTCAGAATGAGACACAGGACCAGTTCCCACCTCAAACTGCCCACCTCATCGATGCCTCCTGAGATGTTCAAAACTCTTCGTCTGATCAAAGGAGGAGAGGAGTGGAAATGGTGAAAGGGAGAGAAAGGGTTCATGACTGAATAAGAGATGGAAGGAAAGGGAACAAAGTTCGAATGAGCGTGAAGCTGAGGCAAAGGGGTGTGAGGGGATGACTGAGACAAGAGTGAGAAGAGCAAGGAAAGAAATGAGTGACTTTGTGCTTACTGCCAGAACTCCAAAACTGGAAGAGTTGTGTTCAGTCTGGATTTTATGCTCAAATTCTGAGAGTTGTCAAAATATGAGTCTAGTTTAAGAAACAAAACATTTCTCAGGATATTACACAGAAACAGTGCTCAGATCAAACTGTGCACACATATTAATGAAAAACTACCTGTGTTCCATTCGTTCCCACATGTGGCCCAGGGCAAATCTGACTTGAAGGATGAAAAGAGGTAAAAGAATGCCCATACAAGGATCATAATATAAGAGGTTACACTGAAAATGATGATCAGGTGACTGGCATAGCCAATGCCTAAGAATAAAAGAAAAAAAACAAAAAAAACATTATGTATAAGAACAGTGCACTAAAAAAGTGTTCTCAACGTTCTCTGGGTGATAAGTGTCAGGTCAAAATCACTCCTAAACAAATGTGAAATAGTTATAAAAAAATAAATGAAAACAACTTTGTGCACTTGAACACTTTGTGCCACCCAAAAAAATCCACAGCTCAGCAAGAAGTGTAAATATTGATTTGTGCAAATTGGTTTGTGGAAGGAAAATTAAGCATTATTGTATTTTTTGTGTCACATTCCCTAGGCCTATTGGATTGATCTTGTTGGCAGTGCTGCTGCCCCTGGTACAGGGGCTAATAGTGATGTAGGGGTTAGACAGAAGAAAAACTAATGAGCTCATATAGAACATAACCCATTTTAATGAGGTCTTCTGATCAATTCTGCATGAAAAATAATTTAAAATAAGTGACATCGATTAAAAACTCAGGGATTCTGGACCTTGGTTTAAGTGAACAAATCAACTTATTTCTTCTCTGATATAGAGAACATGATCAAAATAAACCCATTTATTTTGTTTGGTTCTTAGTTGTTCATAAGAGTGTTTTTAAAGGAACTGAAACACATGTAAAATAAGATTATATTATATTTAATATTGGCTACATTTTAGCAGAAACTTTCAGTTTACTTGACTATCATGCTATGTTCATTACAAGAGTTATTCTTCAGCCATTTCACTACAGTGCATTAAAAAGACAATGTTTTCCCTTTTAAAAAAATGTTTGGTTTATTTTTTTATTAATTTTCCTTGAAAAAGAGGACAAATCTTTCGCCAGCACGTGATCCCCCCCTGGCTGGTGTACTGTCCCAATGCAGTTTCAAGAAAGAACAGGGGAATTACACAGGTAAATATGAATAAGAAGTATGGAATGAAAAACACACCTGCAAGAAAAAAAAATCCTTTTAAATGAAGGAGATGATTGTAAACAGCTGAGTTTTGATGGAAACCCCTCACCTCCACTGTTCCTGTAACACAGATAGGGGAACCTCCACACATTCCCAGGTCCGATGATGGCCCCCATCACTGTCAGGATGAACTCAGTTTTGGTCCTCCAGTGACCCCGTTCCTTTTCCACCTCTTCAGGCTTCTTGCTGCATTCATTTGGCACGCAGACTGTTGTTTTTCCATCCCTGACACTCATCTTAAATCTACAAAGTTAGAGTTTTCTTAAAATAGAGCTTTCCTCCATAAATGCGGGAAAGATTTAACAGGAAAAGTCAAGCCGAAGGCTGTAATGAGCCAGCAGCAAGTGTACATAACAGCTGCTGACTGGGACAGGAGAGTTTTAAGCTGAACATTGCTCACCAAAGTGTGTTTGGGAGGATATTAGTGAGAGAAAAAAGCGTGGGGCGGGGAATGATCTGCCTTTTCTCAGACACAGCAAAACCAGCGAAAAAGAACAGATGAACAAAATCAAGTTATCATTAAGTACTTGGTTCTTTAAATCTTGAAATAACATAACATGAATAAAGAAATGAGCTTTATTGACTCACTGTATTTATAATTGTAAGTTTTTGAGTTCTCATCAAAACAAAGATAATAATATCGGTAAGATTGTCAGGACAACTGATTAGTCTTGACAATAATAATAATAATAATAATAATATCTTAGGCAATGAATGGGATGTAGGTTAAAAATAAAACTAACAAAAAATCTGAAAACATTTCGTTCAAATCCTTTTTAAATGTGTAAATTAATAAAAATGTTTGATGAAATAAGTTTTGAATCTTTGAAAGAAAAAATAAAAAACTGGTGCACAAGTTTCTACATGATTATCTTCACTGCATTTAACAATCATGTTGTAGTTAAGTCTCACCAAGACTTACTTACTGTTAGACACGGAACATTTTTAAAACTAGAAACAAAACAATTATAAAATAAATAAAACTAATTCTCCAGGTGATACTAATGCATTTTGCTCGCATAAATGCTGTAATGCTGCAGCTAAAGAACAAAAAGGTACAAATTACATTTTGATACCGCACAAAAGGAGGTAAATGAACAATCTAGAACCGTTCAGGAAACAAAGATTTATACTTCAACACATTGTTTAAAATCGTCAAGTCTTAATAAATAAGTGTTAATAACTATAATTAAACTTTAACTGAGCTTTCCTGCTGACAACCAGTTGCCTCCAACCCTGCAGGTAAAGAGGTGTGAAGAACAAGACAAAATGAGTGCCCTGCTCATTCCAATCAGACAGCATTAAAGAATAAAAAAGTGACAACAGCCCCAGGGATACAAGTGTTTTGCTCACATGTTTCCTGCACATGTGAAGTGAAACAATCATCTTCCTCCTTTTTACCAGCCTGAGCTGACACTACAATCATAAATTTAAACTCTCATTGAATTTAATGAATTAATTTCTTGGAAATGATTATATATAGTCTGTCTAGCCAATAAATGGCAAACTAATGTTTCATCAGTATCGGTGGTAGTGAAAATGTCTTTTTGGTGCAGGATTTCTCCATTTTGAAGCTGCAATGTTGATTCCACCTGC
>JAOXNZ010000030.1:7205033-7215110 GCA_028566095.1 Kryptolebias brasiliensis
TTTTTGTTTATTAACTCATCTTTTCTGTTCATTATTGGACCAAACTTTGGTAAAATAACTTTATCTCAACTGATTTTAAGTAATAATGATTAGGAAAAAAAATGTTTTTCTTTTGATAAGTGGTCATTTCAATCCTTTTTTTTCTTCACTTTTTTCTATCCTTGGTTTTATTCTGAAATCACTGTTTTATTGTTTATAATGCACTTTATTGTTGATTTCATGTCATCACTTGTCTAAGATAACAGGTTTGTTTTGTTCAGCTCATGAAGAGGGAAATAGGGAACAAACTGACTATTTATGGTTATTCACTCACTCCACCGTTTCTAAACAACAGACAAAAGTATCAAAAACAACATTTTGTCAGTACATAATTACCATTAACTTTACATGAATGTGAGATATTTTAATTTTTCACTTGCAGCTCGGTTAAAAAGAGCTCAGTGTTTACCAGTTTTGCGAAGTGGTTTGTTATTGAATTCAAAAAATGTGCACTGGAAACTTTCTTTTGTTGAAGAAGATTGTTAAATGTTGGACTTTTCTCTTTTTTTTATACATATGTGACAGAGTCGTTCAAGGATAATGGTCTGTTTTTCCACTTGCTGAGCCAGACAAGAGCAGAAAGGTCAAAACTGTGTTTTTCTTTTTTTTTCCTGCAGTAAATCAGCCCTGCCAGAGGATGTCTGTCATAAAAAAACCACTCCTATCTGTTCTCCTTTCACCACTCATGCAGAGGTCAGTGTGTGCACTGACTGAATAACTGCCTTCTATGACTAGTCCAAAAAGGGAAATAAAGTTTGAACTTTAAAAACAAAACATATTGGAAGTTATATTTTGTTTTTATCTAACCTTTACTGATTCTGTATTTTTTTTTTCACTTTCTGAACACATTCTTTGCGGATGACGTGTGTGTTGTGGAAAAGAAAAAGGAAAAAAAAATGCAGAAAAGAAAGTTTTTCAGCACAAACATATTTCAAAACATCTTTAAGAGTTAAAGGTTAATGATGAGTCATCCTGAATGACATGAAAAGCCCCGAAAGGCTGTTTGTTACAAAGTCTGCCTCAGTGTGCAGGATACTACATTGAACTGACAGCACAGACATCCTGGGAGGCTCTTTAACCTTATTTCTGCAGCAGCTGGTCAGTAACCATTAACTGAACCATCCCAGGATGCATTCTGCTGGAGCTGCCGAACAGTGCTGAAGCCTGAAGAGTTCACAAACAGAATAAAGACATTTATAAAACATCTAAAATGCACAATTAATTTAAACAGCGGAAACTAGTGATTAAATTGTGAGTTTTACACACCAGGAAACGTCATTATTGCAGTTTAGTAAAAAAAACGTGAAGTTGAGATGTGCTTTCCGCATCTAGCAGCTTTAATTTCAGGCTGTTTTATTTGGAGATCAGTGCTACCAAATATATTGGAGTTTATACTTAGCATTTTTTTTTAGATGTTGATGAGTGGGGAAAAAAAAACCTGTCAGTAAACACTAATGTTTTGAGAATGTTTTCCACATTTCCCTACAAAGTAAACATTAAAAATTAAGAATTCCTGCCTTCCAAGATGACCAAAATCCAACATACACAGAAGCTTTTTGTGAACAATGCAAGAGTGATAAAACATGTGTAAAGTCATTTATCTGTAAAATAGTCTGCCATCTTTTTTTGCATTTAAAGGTCCAGCCCCCTGCTGTCCATTTAGGAGAATGCAATACAAACATAAACTGCTCCAAAATATCAACTGAGAAATTTGAAAATTAAAATTGGGATATTGGGAAATTACTTCCTCTTTCAAAAAATAATAAATTAATTAATTAAATGAATTTTTTTTAAAAAAGCATACAATTTAATCTCACAATATTACTTCATGTTTCTAAGTGCCTTCAAGTTAGTTAAAATCTTGGACCAGATTAGTGAAACTTGTTTGGAGAGATTTGGGATTTCCTTGGGGCTTTCTTCCCTTGGTTAAAGCTTTCAGATTATTTTGTCTTTTTATAACTGTCTAATTTGATTATGTAAGCTGCTTGTTAGACTGTATGTTAGTGCCTAACAATTGGATGAAATTCTATTGACTTGTCTGTGGAAGAGTGGCCTACTTACCTCTTTATTTAAAGGTCTCAGTTGCTGTAGGGCTTCTTGTGCCAAATCCATAAAGACCAGTGGGTGTGAATTTGCCAAACTCTGTCCTCTCTGCCATCAATCAATTGTGCCTGAATGCACTTAAGCCAGTGGCAACATGAGAGCTTTTGTTCATGGGGCTTTGGTTTTACTAGCTGGCCAACCTTGCATTGATTTGTTAAATGAAGATGAGGATAGCCTCCTGCTTTGTACCAGCACCACTGTCATTTTGTTAAAAGCCTCATTAGATCGGAGCAACATCCTGTTAGTGAGCTTTTTGGTACATTACTAAACACAGCTTTATGCCACAACATTCTAAAACAGCAGGTAAAATGTATCTTTCCTTAAGCAGAGGGATTTTTAATCACAGTGTCCTGCAAATATGAAATAGCTGTCTAACTGTTTTGTTGCTGTGCTTTGAAACCATTCTGACATACATGACTGCTGAAAGTCAGACAGTGAGCTGCTCTCCTCTGACTCTGTTTTGGAGGACGGAGTCAACAGCTCTGTCCTCCAAAACAGAAAACATTGGCACTTTAAAACAGACATACTGTCCACAAGCTTTGGGCCTTGTCATTGTTCTTTCACATCAGGTTTCATTCTTTCCCAGGCAGCTGGGCTGGGTTTGTATTAGCATGTCAAGGTGTAATCTCTCCAAATAGTGAGCTGTTTCATGGATAAAAAATACAACAAACAAAACAAACAAACAAAAAAAAAGCTCCAAAGCAAATGCCTTTTTTTGTCTATGAGCATTGTTTACCTTCTAAGACCAAGTAACATACTGATAAAAGAAGTCACAGATCTGAAAAAAAGAAACTTGTGGCATCTTTACAAATCTCTGAGCTTTAATCGTGTTCATATTAGGAGAAATACTTTGCTGCACTGTAAAAGTTGCATTTCTACATGCATATAGAACCCAAAGGACATACCATCACCCAACAACATTTATACGGAAACAGACCTTTGATTATTCTGTCCTAACTGGATACTTGTACTTAACCTCATGAATATTTCTTTAATCAAGCTAACAGCTGTTCCTTTACTGTACCACAGAAACTGTTTGAGAGATTAAATTGAACATTTCACTTCTGTATATCCAGAACCTTTACATATACAGTCTGTCAAACCTGCAGTCACTATTTTCTCAGCTTTAAGTGCTACCTACCAGTTTGTTCAGGGTGAAATCCAATATGACACAATTCTCTTCTCGTTCCTAACATGTCTAGGGTTCCATACATATTAAATAAGTCAATAAAATTATTTCAGAAGTAATGATGGTAGGAAATGTACAAGTCTTTAAAAATACTTCAATTTCCAATAGTTACCTCTAGTCAGAACAACTCTTCCAAATGTTGCTGTGGTAAAAGTTCCTCTTTGAACTTGTGTTAAATGATGATATTTAGTTGTTACATAAATACCTTCATGCTTTTTGAGTGACTCCTGTTGACTCCTGTTATTTTTCTGGCCTCAGTCAGCAGTCTCTCAGTCTGAGAAGCTGATGAAGCGATCTTGTCTCATTTGAGCTGGCGTCAGTAAATCACCCCGAGGTGTCTCTGCTGAAGGGTCAGAGAAGCATCAGCTTCATCACTCTTTGAGTTCTGAAGAGGACAGCGACAAACTATCCAACCTTTGCTCACCTGTTGACTGCTCAGTGCACAACTGTTGTACCAGATATTGATACAGCTATTGATGAAGGCCTGCACTTTTCACATTTACAATACTTGTTTACATAAATAGGTTTTATTAGTCACTTTCCTCACTCTAGTGTTGGTTCTTTAATACAAAGAAAAATAAAAAAAATATTTAAACAGATCGTGCACACTTAAAACTGCTGAGTTAAGAACAACCCAATGGTAACTTATGATCAAATTTGGACCGTGCAGGTTATCAGTTTGACCCAACATACTGGGTTTAGTTTTCCCGCAAACTTTAAAAATTTGGGTTATTAGATAATTTTAACTTGGGTTGGTGCTAGCACAAACTAATGTTATTTTAGGAAACCAAATTCCCTTTCTAGTACAAACTAAAATTATTAAAAAAGCCAACAAGGTCAAATATCTTCTTACAATATGTTTCACCATCTTATGGGCAGCAGTGGCTCAGGAGGTAGGGGCTTGTCCTGTAACCGGAAGGTTGCTGGTTCGGACCCCCACTCCGTCCATCTCAGTCGTTGTGTCCTTGGGTGAGACACTGGTGGTGGTCAGAGGGCTCGGTGGCGCCGGTGTAATGGCAGCCTCACTTCTGTCAGCCTGCCCCAGGGCAGCTGTGGCTACAATGTAGCTTACCGCCATCAGTGTGTGAATGTGTGAATGACTGATTGTAGTGTAAAGCGCTTTGGGGTCCTTGGACTAGATAAAGCGCTATAAAAGTGCAAGCCATTTACCATTATCTTTATTTATTACATCTTAAAGCAGAGGCCCAGTCAGGTTCAAATTGTCAATTTCTGGCTTAAAATGGTGGACTGTGAAGAAAGACACAGTTCATCTCCAACCCAACCACTGGGTCAAACTTTATGACCCAATATTTGGTCAAACCAAACCAACTTCTGACCCAACAGCTTTAACCCAGCAACTGAGTTATCAAAACTAACCCAGCAGTTTTTAGTGTGTGCTGACTGAAGCCATGTTCTGGGAGTAAAGTTCTTTAAAACTCCTGGATAAACAGACAGGATCTTTCATAGTGGCTCCTCTGACTTTAATTCAACTGCTGTATGCACGCACGCACGCACACGCGCGCGCACACACACATCACCTCAGTAGCAGTTCCTCGGTCCTTTTCCACCAGGGGTTCTCCACCATGGCAGAGCGCAGAGGAAACCGGCTGAAACCCGAGGACGACTTGCCGGTTTACCTGGCCCGTCCCGGCACGGCCGACCAGGTTCCCCGGCAAAAATACGGGGGTTTGTTCTGCAGCGTCCAGGACGCCTTCGAATGTAAAACCATTGACTTTGATGCCCTCAGCGTCGGGCAGAGGAGCTCCCGAACCCCCAGGAGCGACACCCAGGAGGAGGAGAGGACAAGCCCGCTCCCGGTGAGCGGCATCAGGAGCCCCGCTGGGCTGGAAAGTCCTGCAGCGAACAGGCAGGGGGGGGACGGGTCCCCGCAACCCGAGACCCGAACCAGCCGGGGTAAAGAAGTGCTGCAGAACCTGGGAGATGAAAAGGTGAGGGGACTGAAACTTTTGCGTGGCTGTCAGTAGCTTGCTGCATCATTTGGTGTCCACACAAAAAAAGTAAATTGTCTGCATTTTTTTTCATTTGTTTGTCTTGTCCTGGTTGTTGTGATTCAGTGATGTTATAATAATCTGGAATCCAACACAGGATTTAATTGTGATGCCATCGAGGCAGGGCAAATCCCAGCTAGCCAATAAACAACAATCAGCCCATTCTATATGGACTTTATTCATCTAAGTCAGCTTGGAGTCATGCATTTAAAGACTCAGATATATATAAAACATTGAATGGTTTATTGTATATGCCATTCAGTCAAAACAATCAATTATAGACCACTCACCGGGCAATTATACCCTGTTTACATGGAACTATGAGGATAGATAAAATACAATCTTTTAGTTAATAAAAAAAAACAAACACAAAAAACTAACAACATGAAAAACTCAGGGTATTTCAGCTCTGAGAAAACACACCAAGTCTATAAAACAACAAGTAAAATAGCTAATAATTTAGGGTTACAGTTTGTTAGGAACACTTATTTCAGTAATAATGCAGATTGACACCTTAATTACCTGTATGATTTCTTATCTTTTATATGAGCTGATTGTTGTGGTGGTTTGTGCTTTAAACAGTTAGTTGTTACTCTTGCTACATTTTTGCGATTAAATTAGAAAGTTTTCTTCTTTGGAAATTTCTGTTAAGTTACTTCAGTCACTTAACATTTTGTGACAAAGGAATAATATGTTATGGTCTGTAGGTGTCAACATAGGAAAAACCTCTTTATTAAGAAGTTGAGTTTTAAAATTTCAGTACCAGGGATAGAGACACAAACAAGAGCAGAATCTTTAACACCTCAGAGAAGCCAGCTCAAAGGGAGGAAACCCTGCTTCCCTTTCAAAGTAAAATACAGTAGCAACTGTAACATTGTAAGGAACATGTTTTTCCATTACTTTCTGTAAACTGCTTTACAAAGTGCTCTTAAAAAATGATTGCCCAAAATGTTCAAAAGTCTTAAATTCTTCTTTAAAAGTTGGCTTTTTTTCATCTTTGTCCATTCCTGTCTAATCACTTTTAGGAAAATGTTTTGTTTGTGTGCTAAGCCTCTTAAGACCAGCCTATGAATTATTTACACATAGAGAGGTATCTAACTCAAGTGATAAACTACCCTTGTTGCATGTATTCAAATGCATCTATGAACAATAATAAAAATAACAAAGTCTGACTGAAAGACAGAAAGGTCTACAATTATATTTTACACTGATTAGGTGATTTACAAAGAGGTATTTTGTAAATTACCACTGAAATGATATAAAATAAAAAAACAGTACTAGTGCTGGGGAAAAACAAAACAAAACCATAATTTACAATAGATGAGCAGTCATGACAGTCATGTACTTATTGATACATACATAATACAATATAACATAGTACTTATTAATAGATATACTATATATATGTGTGTGTGTGTGGGTGTGTGTGTGTGTGTGTGTGTGTGTATGTGTATATATATCAGATTAAGATCCATCTCTTTGACTCTGATTTCTCTTTCTGTCACTTGTGTAAACACACTCTTATACACACATCCCCTTACACCTAGACACACATGCTGAACAACAAAATTAGACTTTGAGAAGGAAAGACATTTAGACACAGCAGAAATGAGCACAGTTCAGTCTTTT
Organism: Kryptolebias brasiliensis; assembly: GCA_028566095.1. Classification (NCBI taxonomy): domain Eukaryota; kingdom Metazoa; phylum Chordata; class Actinopteri; order Cyprinodontiformes; family Rivulidae; genus Kryptolebias; species Kryptolebias brasiliensis. The sequence continues at coordinate 7,212,003 of JAOXNZ010000030.1, forward strand.
ACTCACTACAATGCTGATAACACTCATAAATAAAATAGAGCAAAGTGACAGAGATAAGAAAAGAGATGTGCATTATGAACATGTGATGCTATATAACAACATGTTGTAGACGTCAGTTGACAGAGTTTGATTATAAGCCTTATATAATCTGATCTGAAAACTGCAGTTGATCTTAGTGAATGTTTGAATAGTGAACTGATTTCTGCATCTAATTTGATTCAGCAAAGTATCCATCAGAAAGCAGTGAAGATTTTGAAGGGCAACTTGACAATTTGCTTATAACAGTTTGGAATGTTGACTCTTACTTGGTTGAATTAGAGTAAATTAAGAAAGAACTTTAAATGAAGTCATAAAGTTTGTGTCTTCTGTTCTTTCTGAAATGACAAATCCCCTTCTTTCCTTTGCCATCTTCTAACCTGGATTCATTATGGAGTCAGCAGCCAGGCAAACAACTGACAAACCTTTTGAGACTTATGTGAAGAGACTGATTGAAGCCACAGAGATGTGTCTGTCGGAGAACAAATGGAGGTCTTTGAATTGTTGACTTTTTTGCACTTTTTGTTTCCCTGCACATAATGCTATTGTGATGCAGTTGACAAGGAAAGATGTGCTGCATGCATCTTATCTATTAGTATCTTTATGCTTTTAACACAGTGTGTTGACTTTAGCAACTTTGTTAGCTCACTTCAATCTTATATAAACTTAAAAAAATGCTTAAACATAAGTGCAGATGTGGACTTATTCAGGATTTTTAGGACTTATTAAACTGTTTGTTTATAGATATGGTGAACATTAGAAACAAAACTTGGCTGAAATGCTCTCAGCCCTTCAGCTTGTATTGCTGTTATGTTGCTGCAATGTAATATGATAATGATCATAATTATAGCTTTATTGTTTCCTCCTGTCTGGTGAGCTTCAGTAATGAGTGCAATGTGCTCCTGCAGTGGGGTGAATGTCAGGGAGTGGTCAGCCAGATGTCTGGGGAGCCTCCTAAACTGGCTTCCTCTGTAATTTATTTATCTTTTTGTACCTCTGTGATGCAAATTAGATATATATCCACTTATATAGGGAACGTAACAATCTTTTTGCATTCACTGATATATTAAACTTCTTCCTAAATCAAATAATCTACTAAACCGCTTGCAAAAAAGTGTCAAGTTGCAATGTTGCGGTAAAAAAAATAACCCATTTCATTACAGTGATGCAATAAGTGTTAGCTTGGCCAAGTTTATAACTCACAGTAGTACTGGGAATAAATTAAAACATAAGCTGTGTTACACATAGAGTGCAGGACTAGTTCTAAAAAATGCATGGGAAAATTATTTCTCTATAGCTCCAGATTTGTCAAGTGTTTCCACAAATTCATGTGCTAAACTGCAGTTATCTTATATGTTCTGTACAAATATCTAACTCAATAGTGTTGTGCATCAATATGTAAGCCTTTGATAGCAAAGTCTTCCGTATTTATGAATAAAGTTATTCTTGGGTAAGGAGGTGGATGCTTCTTTGTTCATTCAAGGCCACTAAGGTGAAAAATGTTGCTGGGGCAGACACTTGATGACCTGACAAAGTCTTTTCTGCATCCCTGATCTGCCTGCCTCCTGTCTGTCTGTCAGTGTCACTTAGATATTGTGGTCTGCAGAGGTAGCAGGCCTGCAAACAGAAGAGTGGTAGTAATGAATTCTCTAAGGCGTGGGAATGCTGAGGTAATGCTTCACCACCATGGAAAGGCATGTCAGCATGTAGGAACTGTTCTTTTTGGAGCTGGAGCAAGAGTTGAATGATCAGTGATTACTTATTTGTATTTTTAAAAAGGCATATATTCTCAGTCATTAATGTATCTAATGAATTTTTGTGTTACTGAGAAGAGTAGATTATTTTTGTTATTTGTTTATTTATAAGTGTCTGTCTTACATCAGAACCTTATTATAGCTACATTAAAGCTGAGGAGGGGAGTGGTGAGTGAAGAGGGGGGTCCACTTTAAGTTCAAACAATAGAGACACATGGCTGGGTGGAAATGTGCAGGGAGGGAGGTGTGTGTGTTTGTGTGCGTGTGTGTGTGCGTGGGTGTGATGTAGTTGACAGACTCAGTGACAGCTGCTACACCATGTTTGCACACAAACACAAAACAGCAGAATCTGTCATTATTAATGAGCAAAGATAAAGTGCTTAAAGGGATTGTTCAGATCTTTTGAATTAGGAAATGAGCATTTAGAAAATTAGGTATTTAGACAGGTATTTATGGTTATTTGCACTTGCAAATAACCATAAATTTCTATAAAAACTAATCCTGGAATGCAAAATGTATAAGAATGGGAAGGTTTATTGCATGAAAAAAACATTGAGACTGTTGTTGTTTTAAGATGGTAGCAATCCATTTTTGGTCTTGGCTCTGCTCACACTAGCTGTTAGCTCATCAGTTCAGTCAAAGTTAAACTTCATTTCACCCAACTGAAGCTGTTCAGATCTATCTACAACAGGTAAGATATTAACTGTTCAAAACAGAACCCAACTTCAAGTAATCTGAACTGTTCCTTTAAATGTAAGACCTGAAATAATAAAGCATATTTTTGAGCCTTGTTTTTAATTTGCTTTGAATTTGTAATTTAAAGCAGGAGGTAGGTAAAGGGCGGTGGTATTAAACTTGTAATCAATTATTTTTGTGACATAAATATATTCAGCTTTTTACTACATGGAATAAAAATTACTTGAAAAACGTGTCATTTTAAAGGGTAAACCCTGAAGTTGACTGGAGGTTTCAAATTCCAAATAATCTGCTCTACTGCGGCCCCTGGTGGAAAGATTTGCGGAACTGCGCCTCTCCGTGTGAGCCTCCGGAGGGAGGGGCCGAGCACGAGCGCGCTCCGCGAGCCTCTGAAAGCCGCACTGTCAAGAAGGAGCGACCGTTCCTTGAAGCTCCCATCCGGGTGAGGGCCGCTGCAGCATCCGCAGAGAAGGAATACTGTTCTGAAAGGCTTGGGTTTTTTTAAAAAAAAAAGGTGGACTAAAGATGTCTTATCAAGGAAAAAAGAACATCCCAAAGATCACAGTAAGTTAAAAGAAAGAAAGGAAAAAAAAAAAAAAAAACCAAAAAAAAAAACCAAACA
>JAOXNZ010000030.1:7224505-7245352 GCA_028566095.1 Kryptolebias brasiliensis
CCTGATGAGCCTCTATTGTTAGGAGAGAGAGGGCAATCTGCATGTGAATCCAGCTTAAAAAGCTCAAACTCCACAGCAGTTCAGCCCCCAGTTGTGTCCAGCCCACCAGAAGAGACTGACGATGACTGGAGAATGGCTCCATTTTTTTTTTTTTTGTAGACTTTTTGTGCCTGTTGCCCTTTAGTGAGGGAGCTCAGAAAGAGGAACCCATGCAAAGTCTGGTGCTGCATAATAATCACCCTGTTGCCTGCAGCACCATCGAGCTGTTGGAATTCACACACAGACACTGGCTTCTGTCTGTCTGGATTTTCTCCTCAATAAAGTTTTAATAACAGAAGTTCCCGTTTTTTGTCTTTTTTATACAGTCAGCAAATGTTTATGTGTTGTCATGGTGACAATATGCTGATGTCAACTTAGATGAACGCTGTTTCTATCTTCATTTTGATGTAATACTTCATCAGAAAGATGCTTTTTCAAGGCTAGACTAACACCAACATTACCTGTAACAAGCATAAAAGTTTAGCTTTAATATTTGCTTTTGTCTTTTTATAGATTTGTTGTTTGCCAATATCTTTTTAAAATTAAAATTATTGTTTGTTTTTGATGTTCAGGATCCTAATCATGCACATGCGATAATGTTGTATCCCGTTTACAGGCAGATTGGCGACAACCTGATCGTTCCCGGTGGAGTTAAGACCATCGAGGCTAATGGGAAGATGGTAGTCCCTGGCGGCATTGACATCCACACCCACTTCCAGATGCCGTACCGTGGAACCACAACCGTGGATGACTTTGCTCAGGGATCAAAGGCTGCCCTTGCTGGTGGCACAACTATGATTGGTAGGAGCTCCAGGAAAAGGCATCCACACATGTGACACTGACTGCAGGCAAATCCCATATAGATCAGAGCCAAAATAAGGGGTTTTTGTGAGTTTGAGAGAGGGCTGGACTCCAAACAGGACAAGATAGGGAGGGATGGGACTCTGTTTGGGGCTATTATGGGAAAACCCCACACCACCCTCCAAGACTACCAAAATAAAAGGACCACACAAAAGACTGAGTGTAGGAGATAAAGGGGGTGGAAAACTGCTCCCATGGAAATATGGCACCCCTTAGTAACGTGTTTATCAGATTTTGAATTTATCTTTAATATGTAGCTGCATGTAACTTAGAGATGATATAATAGCAGAGTGTTGATAAAAAACAACTGTTTAATTAATAACCTTGAACTTCTTTCAGGCTATCTTTGCTGGCTGTCTGCCAGTGCGGCTCTGCATTTCATACAGACACTAACAGGCATGCTACTGTAGTAAACTCTATTCATAAGCTTCATTCACAGAGGGATTAGGTTCCAGGAGGTGTTGTGTGAGAAGTGGGGTTGAGTACTTTGTGTATCATTCTGTTTATTGTATACAATATATGTAAGTCTTTTGATTGTGTTAGAATAATGATGATAATGAGGTGGCTGAGATGACAAATAGGTAATAGTAATGTTTTGTGATGGAAAGGTTGCCAATCTTTTTACTTTACTAATATTTGTTTGAGTTTAAATTTATTTGTGACTATATCTAGCTGAATCCTATTAACATAAGCAGATTGCAGTGTCTTTAATGAGATAAAGAAGGCAGTCAGGTGGTGAACTAGCAGGAGGCCTTATTTAATAATAGCTGAATAAGATAAAGCATACTTGGTGCAGAGTGATACAGTTGTATACAGTAAGAACCAACTACTGTTAGTAACTTCATTGACAGCAAACACAAAAGACTGTGAATATTTAGTTAAAAATCATGTATAAAAGACTAATTTTATAATATGCAATCATACAACTATGAAAATATTAATATTTATTGCCTGCTTCCAAAGCATAAGCAAAATAGCTCACAAACCATTGGACAAATTTTAATGAAACTCCCAGAAAGTAAACAATGGGTATCTACAACTTTTGGTGTCTGCCTAATTCAAAATGGCTCCCACAGCCAACTGACCTTAGGAAAGACAAAAACAGCTATAACTCATCCAATTTTACAGATACTGGGATAAGATTTGGTTTGATAGTAGCTGAGCATTATCCTCAACACGTAATTTGAGGACTGCACATTGCACAATGTTTTTTTGAATAAAACTTTGGCATTAACTGTTGGCATCAACCCTGTCTGTCTGTTACCAAAGTATTACATGAACCACTGAACAGGCTTTAATGAAACATTCAAAGTAATTATTTGATGTATATCTACAACTGATAAACTTTTGGAGTCACTCCAATTCAAGATGGCCATCACAGTTAATCAATATGAGTCAACACAAAAACGGCTATACCTTAGTCAATTTTATAGATACTGAGCTAAAATTTGGAGTGTGGTAGTAGCTAAGAGTCATCCTCATCACATAGTCTGAGCACTACCATATCTTGTGAGATCTTACAATATGACATGAGATCATGTATAATGTCATTTACAAGGTTTGAACAAAATGTTTTAACCCTGTCCCTTCTCAGCATAACTTGATATCAGTTTAAATCTCTCGCATAAAAGGCAGTGGGTGATATGCATTCCTTTAAGGAATGATAGGCCTTTATTTCTGCTGTTAATGCCACCATCGTATCATATGACAAAAACAAAAAAAAAGGATCATATCCTCAAATGCATACTAACAGTGGAGCTAACTCTAACTTTATGAAGGCCGTCTACACACAGATAAACAAAATGTGATGTGACATCTTACAAGGTTTATTCAGACTGACACTGTCTGAGCTTTGCAGCATCCCTGACAGCTGATTATGCAAGATAAACAATACGCAGAGAAAAGAGCAAAACCAGCAGACTGATGTGTCAAATGTGAAATGTTGGACTGTCTGCACCAAACTCTGTCACTTCTTTGTCAGTCCCTTCTTTTGATTTGACCTATCATGCCTCCTCTTTGTCACCATCACAAACCCTGCTCACCCCTCAATCCTGCTGTCCTTTCTTCTGCCGTCTACCTCGAACAGTGGATCATGTGATCTCGGAGCCTGGCAGCAGCCTGATGGAGGCCTTCGACCAGTGGAGGCAGTGGGCCGATGAGAAAGCCTGCTGTGATTACTCGCTGCACGTGGACATCACCCACTGGGACGACAGCATAAAGCAGGAGGTGGATAATCTCATTAAGGAGAAAGGTAGGCTGTGGTGACATAACACAATGTTTTGGTTCGAACATGCTTGCAATTTTCCAGATTGGACCTTCTATTGAAATTAAGACCAACTGCATCTTTGTTATTACTTTATAGTATTTCCACATGAATCTTTTAGGGTGGTATGTGTTCAAACTTTGATTTTAAACTTTGGCTGCTGTTGACCAGCTAGCTCTAATTTGTGTTTCTCAACACAAACATGGTCCTGGCCATTGTTTTGATGGTCCTTATCATTCTGTTTTTTTTTGTGAGTTTATTAAGCTCTACCATCTTAGACTGCACTTAAAAATGGTGCATCATCTAGCAATATTGATATATGTGGTCCAATATGCTCCAGATGGATTTTTTTTTGTAAGAGGGAATTAGAAATCCTGGAGAAAACATTTAATGACATTGTGGACCAACAAGAGCATTTCAGACACTGCACTTAGATAACGATAACAGATGAAGGATCAGTGCACACAAGCTTGCAGCAAATTAACTTTTAAAAATAAAGGCCTATAAATAGAACTTTAAATATTTGGTTAATTGGAGCAGGCTAGTAAATATTGATCATGTTCAGATTACATCTTCATAATGTGGTATTTAATGTGTATATTTTTCCTTTACAGGTGTGAACTCTTTCCAGGTCTATATGGCCTATAAGGACTACTATCAGTTGAGCAACAGTGAGGTATAAGAACTTCAAAATGGTTGACACTTCATATCTTTTTAAGTGGGGTTCTGTGAAAAGGTTAGGAAGAAGAAATATCTTACCTGTCGTAGGCTAAAACCAACGTAGACTCTTGCCATCCTAAAACAACTTTGATTCATGTGAATGCTTTTTTTAAATAAACTTTTACACCACAATCAATTTTGTGTTACACTGTTATTGCAGTAGAATAAAGCAAAATATCTCTCCCAAAGTGTTCCAGGCTGCACCTTAGGTGCTACAGCTAGATGCTAATGCTGTGTATTCTGTGTAAATTACTGTATAATGTGAACTGTGACAATGAGATCTCTGGTCTTGGTTCCACTCTGACTAGCTGTTAGCTCATCAATTTGGTCAGAATTAAACTATTTTTCCTAATTGAGGTTGTTCAAAGAGCTATCTACAACAGGTAAGATATTGTTCATAACCTTCCACAGAACCCCTTTTAAAAGATCTCAACTATTGCTGCACTTAATGCCCTTTATTTGGCTACACAAATAAATATTAACATAAATGTAGGTCGTCAGTGGAGCTTTACTTAGGCTGTAGTACACATCCACTCATCTTAAGCAAGGGAACAGTGTCTGAAAAAACAAATTTATACTGGTTTTAATAAAAGGACTTGTTTGAAGTTGTAATTTATTTTTTTTCTGTTTTAAACTAATGAAGACTTTGCATTATTCCGTGTTTGTTATACTGCAGTCACATCATGAGAGTCTTTCTTTATGATTCTTTGGAACTTTTGAAGAGAAATAACAGCAGCCAAAATTTGTTTTTCAAGTTACCAGTGGATGAGCGCATTCCAACTAACTTGACTTAAAAAACAATGAGAAATTCATCTCCAGACAGTGTGAGACAGGGCTCTTTGGGTTTCTCATGCAGCCGTGGTTAATTTGATTTTTAAAGGAGCACATGAGGGAACTAAAATAGTTCAGCTTGAAAAACTGATGTCATGCTCCGCACTCAGGAACTGTGGCAACAACTGCAGCTCATCCCACGAGTTTCATTTCTGGAGACCACACATGGTAATTGCAGTGTGTCATTGTAGAGCTCCTGTAAATTGTGGGCTCCTTCTAAATTGTAGATTATCAGTGACCTAAGATTTAAAAAGTAGTGTCTGATACTTGTCTAAACAGCTTGACTAGATTTACAAAAATAAATTCAGTACTGCTGTTTTTTCCCCGCTTCTTCTCATGCAGCTTTATGAAGTCTTTACCTTCCTGGCAGAAAGGGGAGGCATTGCTCAGATCCATGCTGAAAATGGCGAGATCATTGCTAAGGTAACTTTAAAAAACATTTTCTTTATTTCCCTCTCTTTATAGCTTGTCCCATGTCCAGTTCTGTGATCTGCTTATGTTTGAAGTGATGAACCTGATTTATTAAACTTTAGTCCACACCAGTTTACTTTTCTTTCCCTTATCACTCTGTTTGCAGAACATTCAGGCTAAACATTGTGTCAGTGACAAGAGGGAGACTGTGTTTCCTGTTGGATAGTAATGTGAGGGTGTAGTTTAAATGAGATTGTTCTGTATGTGGACAAATGAAAGTGAATCAGCCGTAACACTTGATGGATTTAGGCAGCTGGTATTAGTCAGAACTTCAGACGGTGCCTGGATTCTATCACTGTGTTGGGACTGATTCATTACAAATCCAACTCCAGTCACAAGCTTAACTTTAAAGGAGTCTGACTTACATCAGCTGTAAGAGATCAAATACGTTTGAACTTAAAGAATGGGTCATGTCTCGGTTTTATTTCCCTTGAGACTAACACCTGTTTTACCTGTGTAATAAATGCATTTATGTGACATATATCTACCAAAAAGCTTATAGCCATGGCTGAGTTAATTTGAGGTAAGGTCTGTTTTGACTTTTCTGTTATAAATACAAACTGTAAAATCCAGAAAAAAACTTTTCCTGAAAGGTTTGCAACTCATTACTGAACGTGTGTGTGTTGGCGCTGATTTTGAAAAATGATATTCTGCTATAATGACACACATTCCAGTATTTTTTATCCGTGTATTCCCATAAAACCATTACGACTATGGGTCTCACGAAGTTTATAATCCCACCTCTCATTGAGCAAAACTGGAATAGGGGCAAGCAGCCTTCTTAAATCTTTCAAATCCACAGGGCCACTCGAAAAACGTGTTTCTTTTCCAAGACCAGTGCTTTCTGTCACAGCTTTGAAAAATGTTTTCCACATCAGAAATTTCATGGGTTTTTCTTTTTCAACTTAGTTAATTAAAATTATTCTTTGCTGTTTTTTTGTCATCTTGTTGACAGACTAATATATGGTAAAATATAACATCCATTCATGTGGATCAGGAGAAAAAAACAAAACAAACTTGTGAATTAGCTTTTGCAATTATTAGTAAAGAAAGGGTTGTCATTTTAAATAAATGGAAATACTGACAAAGAACAACATCATTACAAGAAGAAATTAAAAAGGAAAAATCTTTATTCTAAATTTCATAAAAAAAGATTTTATGAAATATTACTTTAATATTTTTGTTGCGTTTGTTTCTATATTTAATTTGAGTCATCTAAATGAGTTTGTACTTAAATTTTAGTTTTGGCAAATTTAGTCCTCCATGGTCTACAACTGCTCATTTCTAAAGATAGAATCAAACTGTTTTATGCAGCTTTGTTAAAATTTCTAGGCTTTTTTGTGAAGGTTTTATTGCACTTATAGTACTAAACAGGGACTTTTTTGTGATTTAAATTGGATTCACTGTCTCTTCTACTTCCTCTTCTAAAACCTATCCTTGTGCCTTTTCATACTCTAAGTGCAGCAGTACAGCCATACAAAAGTAATTGTAAAATGTTTGTTGGTTGATCAAGGAACATTGTGTTGCAGTGTCTTTTTCAAAAGTAACTGAAGGGGATTATGTAGGCCTGTAGCCCATGTCTGGTTCACTTCTGGATTTACTGCAAAACAAAATTTAAATATGTGTGCAAAGACACCTCACCAGCCTGAAGATTCTCACAGAGAAATGTGTGTGGCCTGACAATGATGACAAAACTGCTGCTTGTATACTTCACACGGATAGAAACTGATTTTTATTCTGGAGCATGACCACCGCTTCACATCTGCTTGGGCATTTACGACACTGAAAACCAGAAAAAAAATTTTCCTGCATGCAAAACTGAGAATCTAACAGCTTTTTTGCGTATGTGTTTGCTCTACAGGAGCAGGCCCGAATGCTGCAGATTGGTATCACTGGACCAGAGGGACATGTGCTGAGCAGACCAGAAGAGGTATAACACTCACACTTTACATTTCACAATATATTTAAAAAATGATATAGTAATAGTAAAAAAAAAAAGGAATTGGCAGGAAAATGGGCTTTTAATTGCAATACATCATCTGGAATAGATCTCATACAGGCAGCTTGTTGCAACACAAATATCACTCTGACACACACTGTCTTTTGCTCTGGTCTTCACGCACACATATTGATCTTGTTACACACATGTGGTTTTAGACACACTGGAGGTTTTGTGTGAATAGCGCCTGGTTCCACCATTTGTCACCACTGATGTTTCTTCTACAAACAGCAAAATGAAAACCATACTTTAAACTCAACTTTTCTGCCTTTAGCTTGACGGGGACTTTCCATTCTGTGGAACAATAAAGTGATGTTACCACGCCAGCACCATCATGTCATACACTACAGGGGAGTCTCAGGCACCAAGATCTTGTTAAACTTAATAGAATTAAACAGAGGCAGAGCGGGTTTATTACTCTTATTACTTTTTATTAGTGTTGAATGTTCTGTTTGGATTTGAAGCTGGCTGAATTTGCTGATGAGAGCACAATTATCAGCTGAAGTGTTTACACACAACTTCATTGTACAAAACAACACAAATAGCATTCATCCAGCACACCTAATTTACAACAATCCTTTTTTTGACTGCTTTACTAAAATTGAATTTTAGGTCTGAATGACTGACTTCAAAAACATAACAGTGTAGAAATTGACAAAAAATTATGATTAAAAAAGACAAAAACTGTCCAATCTGTTTGCCTTCAAAGTCTTTCATTTAATAAAATGTGGAAACATGTGATTCTTATTTGAGCTTATTTAAGTTCATCTCCACCTTTCTTTGTTGCTTTCAATAATTTTTAATTATGTTAATGTTGTTGAAAACACACATGCTTTGTTTTCATTTTGACTCAAAAAGAATGACTCAAATCAGGTAACTACAGAAAACAGAATTTTTTCTGGCTGAAGTTATTTGAAGTATATCTGACAAGATTCAAATGGGAAAAAATCACTTCAACAACAAAGTACTGGCCTTTTTGCAGCTGGAGGCCGAGGCGGTGTTTCGTGCCGTAACCATTGCCAGCCAAACCAACTGTCCTCTCTATGTGACCCGAGTCATGAGCAAGAGCGCTGCTGACATCATCTCGCAGGCACGGAAAAAAGGTAACGAGAAGCATTTAAAGTTAGATGGCATCTTTAGATCATGTGAGCACCGTGTTGATGAAAAAAAAGTACTTTTAGCTGTTACTGCATACCTCAAGTGCAACTGCAGCGTAATCCTACTTTCTTGAAGGCTGTAAGTCTCAATGCATGACTAAAAGTATTGCATATCTCTGAAGGAAAATGAATTAGATTATTTTAATTTAATCCTAATTTTGTAGAAGACAGTTTACTTCAGGTCTAATTTGTGTTGAACACTTACTTTTGAATAGCCTGCTTTATTTTAGCATGTTTTTTCTAAGAATAGAAAATCCTGACTTCAGTTATCTACAGTATTTTCTAAAGAAAATGCAAAAAAAAAAAAAAGAATGCGTCGCACTGAATGTAAATTCAAGTGGTGCTCCTAAATGTTTGCATGTGGAGCAACAGGAAGTTCTTCAAGTAGAAAAAGTTAGTTTGGACCACGTGGACAGCACACATGTACAATGACTCAAGCCCTGCTTGACATAATGGGAAAAGAAGACTCTTTTGTTAACATCATTTTTAACTTTGTGTTTTAGGTCTTTTTTGTGGCTCAGCTTAATTCAATTCAGTTTATTTATAAAGTGCCAATTCACAAGAAAAGTCATCTCAGGCCACTTTACAAAGAAAGTAATCAGGTCCAATTTAAATTCAGCTGTACATGGTTGGGTTTTCCACTCCTAACGGCAAAAACATATGTGGATTTCCAGAACATGATGGATTGTGAAATACACAATTTTTTTGAGAATGAAAAAAAAATAGAGAATGCAGAAAAGAACATTGTGTGTTTGGTTACTTTTGGTGAAACCACACGAGGGTTTGACAGGTCAGTGCAGATTACCTTGTTGGTGTGTTCATGAGCATTCTTTAGACTTAACTTTTTTTTCTGCTTTAATTAGTTTTTAATCTCTTTCATCTAAGTCAGAAAATACATGAATCACTGTCATGTAAGAGTGAAGCACACATGTTACTGTAAAGACCCAAATCTTTATTACCGTATATGAATGTTGTGCATCTCGGGCATTAGCATTAATATCCAACTTAAAGATACTCAGATGAAATACCAAATATTTTTATTCCTACAGAGTTTAGGATTTAACTAATTCCACTCATGAGCTTAAAAATGTTCTAAATTATTATTCTTGCTGTCATTTTTTATTTTTTACTTTATTTTTTAGGAAATGTGGTGTTTGGGGAGCCGATCACAGCCAGCCTGGGGACTGATGGGACACATTACTGGAGCAAGAACTGGGCCAAAGCTGCCTCTTTTGTTACGTCACCTCCTCTCAGTCCTGATCCCACCACTCCAGACTATCTGAACACGCTGCTGGCAAGGTGAGCGCCACAGTGACTCCCTCTGGTTTGGGTGTTAACTTGTTTATGTCTTTGTGGTTTTCTGAGACATAATGAAACATTCTTTGTTTGTTGTTTAAAACCATGCTATATCATCTTATATTTTTTGGAAAGCTTATATAAAAAAAGCCAAGTAGGACTTAGTGCAATGGTTGTTGAGATCAGCACAGCACGCATCATTCTGCTTCCTAATAAATAGATGTTGCATGAAAAAATAACTTGTTTTGAGTTTATAGCTTGCTTATGGCACTTTTACCCAGCCAGCGGACTTCATCTTGTAGGAGCGTTAGGTATCATATGGAAACAGGAAACATTCTGCACTGGCAAAACAAACTTTGGCGTGCTGCTTACTGCTTACTTCTCCTGCTAACATAAATAAACACCCTTTCTTGTGTTTGAAAAGCTCTCCTTGTGTACACAAAGTTTGTTTCTGATTTTATTCCTTCGTCATGTTTCCCCACCTCCCAGTGGAGACCTAAGTGTGACTGGCAGCGCACACTGCACCTTCAGCGTGGCCCAGAAGGCCATTGGAAAAGACGACTTCACTCAGATCCCAGAAGGTGTCAACGGAGTGGAGGAGAGGATGACACTCATCTGGGATAAAGCTGTGGTGAGGACCAGCTGGGTTGCTTTTTTAGGTTTTTAAATTTTGGAAAATGGAGATCCAAAATAGGCAACTAAATGAAAACACAGGCATAAATTGATTTATTGTGTTTGTTTTTACTGAGCTTTTTTGCTCCCTACCCTTTTCCCCCTCTTAAATCTTTTATTTGGAATGTTTGTTCTGTCTTTTTTATTCTCCTCAGGACTGTTTTCTTCAATCAGATTTACATCTCTGTCTTTTTGTGGTCTTCATTTTTTTTCCCCCCAAAAACAGTTTGTTCTGCATGTAATTTATTTGTTTAGGTCTTTTTCCACTTTAACTCAGCTTTCCTTCAGTTTCTTCTTGTCAGATTTGCTCCCTTCCCTTATTCTAATTTTTTTCAATCTCCACAATTGTATTTTCCTTTATGCAGCAGCGATCACTCATTTTTGTTTTGCACTTTCTTGTTATCAGTAAACCAGTACTTGGCTTTCTGTAGAACTCAGTGCTGGCTCTAAAGTCTGAGTGGCTTTTCCTGAGGACACAGGCTCCTAACTTCAAGCTGGACTGACAGCTGGATTCTTTAAAGCGGTTCCTCTGTACCTACATAAAGTTATCATCTAAGCTATAATTGGTTCAATTTTAATGTGCAGACATTACCCAGAGTGATAATAATAATCAGTGAATATCATGTACATTATATCTGATATCAAGTCATTTGTAATTTACATCACTGGATTGGAATGTGTGTGTCTCAATTTTACATATATTCACATACAATTTGGTGTAGTAGTAGCTGGGACTGATCTCTGATATTCTGTGTGCTAACAGATTGCACTTACCAATTAGGTAAGTGCCAAATTCTTTGTAAAATTTGGCACTTACCTACTTGGAGTCAACTTTGTCTGTCTTATAGTAAAATATCTCATTAATCACTGGACAGATTTTAATGAAACTTTCAAGAAATAATCATGTATAGCTATAGATTGCGCATAGCTTTATATTCAAAATGGCTACCACTTCATAATTTCTCAGCACAAGCTTGAGCAATACAAATCCAGAATAAAAAAATGAAGCACAGAACTGGCACATGTTTCTGTGTGCCAGTTCTTGCACTTCACACATCTTTCCCCACTTTTCCCTTTGTTTAGAACAATTAGAACAATTCCAATTCTCTGTTTTGTTTGTTTTTTTCTCACTCAGACCACAGGAAAAATGGACGAAAACATGTTTGTGGCCATCACCAGCACTAACGCTGCTAAAATCCTGAACCTGTACCCTCGCAAGGGCCGGATTGCTGTGGGCTCTGATGCCGACCTGGTCATCTGGGACACAGACGCTGTTCGCACCATCACTGCCAAGACTCACAACTCGGTGTGTAGATAGGCCACGCTTGTGTTTGTGTCAGGTTATTTCTCTACCTCCTGAATTCTCTTCCAGCAGTATTTTTCTTTTCCTCTGGCTCTTTTTGCCTCTTTTTTAAGGAGGAATTGTGCTTATTTAAAATACTCAATGTTTAAATTTGTGAAACTATAAGTCAATTCAGTCACAAAGTATAACTATAACTGCTCAAAGACAAAATACGTAAGACAGCAAACAAAATGACTGTTTTAGGAATGGTGAGTTCACTTATCATTGAGTGTGATATGTGCTTTAAATTCTACATCTGTCTGAGCACGACTGGAGGTTAGAGAGAGGAAGCACATTTTTGAACCGCTTCCAGAAAGCTCTTAGTTCCTCTGAACGGAAATGAAGTCTCAGTGGATAGTTGCGACTAATTCCACTCTCGTCACATGACCAGCTCTCAATGTAAAGCTTGAGCCTCACTAAATCCAAAACCGCTCAGCCAGGGTAAAGTGATGATTTTTCTGTGGTTGAACCAGAGCTAATCAACAGTATTCAGTTGCATGTGCTGCATGAGGTACTACTTCCACTCATCAGATCATCCAAAATACACTCATGACTGGAAAAGTGGATATAAAGCAAGCCATTTATTGCACAGAAATTTGCTACAGTAAAAGCTAATATTTGAAGCACATCTACAAAACATTTGGAGACTTTTTACATCTGTAAGCACTGTTTCTTCGGTTTTATTTGAGTTGGGGACTCACTAAACAGTGCAACCAAATTCATAAATTGGTCTCTATTTTTTCATAAAACTCCACTTATTAAATAACGTTTTAATTTATTATAAGGAGAAAGTTTTATATGCCATCATCTATTCAAATGTAAAATCTGAAACAAAACTACATTAGGAACGTGTGAGACTTCTCCTATCACAGATGTGTTTTTGTTCTACCTGCTAATGTTTTAGGAGCAGGACCTCAAAACACCTTTTTGCACGCACATCTTCTTTTACACGTTACACACACGCTGTCAGTACACCTGGTACATGTTAGGAAATGAGGTTTTTGTTGCTGCACAGACATTAGAGGATCGCACACTGACAGTTCAGCTGTTCAGGAAATAAAGGCTTTAGCAGCCTGGGACAAATCCTGCTTTCACTCAAAAACATGAGCGATGGGAAAAATACATTTAGAGGCAACATATATACATTGCTGATTAAGTGCACTTTGAGCTTAGGTTGAGGAATAGTTAAGTTAAACTTTTGGGTTTTTAGTTGTCTGGTTGTTTTGTTGCAGTGAAATAACACTTTGTTGTCTCTGGATGGAGAAACTGGGTGAGACTGGAGTAATAATAAACTTTCTGAAACTGTGAAATACATTCATATGTTCTTGCATAAATATGTCACCCTTTTATTTCCTGCTGGCTATCTTTCAAGAAAAAATATAAGAAGAAAGTACAGCACAAGAGCACAGCAACTCCCAATGTCCAAAAATCTCCCTTAATGGATACTCATAACACTAAACATGGCTGACCCTGTTCACTAGCTCATTGTGTTGGCGAAATGCTTTCCTCAGACTTTGCTGTCTTTCAGTTTATCAGTAAACCCACATCTGGTTTGGACTGAAACTTGTTGTCAACATAACGGTTCATGAATGCAGAAAAAAAAAAGAGAAACACAGACAAGAACAGGCAGCAACACAAACACACACCGAAACACACTCGGCTTAGTCATGACATCATGTTTGGCGTGCTGTAAGTCTTAGTTACTATGTCCTGTTCTGGCCTGAATTTGGACGGCAGCAGAAAATGGGGCCGTGTGCAGAGGAAATAAATAACAATGGAACAAGGGGAGGGGACTATAAGAGATCACAAACATGCTGAGGAAAGTTAAGTTGGAGGATGGTGGAAATGCACGGTTGAAAACATCGCCAAGCAATAGATAAATCAACATGAGAGAGTGAGAAGAAGAAAGATTGTCTAATAACATAGAAATTAGAAAAGAACTACAAAAAGAGCAATGGGAGTTAGACAGCCAAGTGAGGAAGGGAAGTCATCTGAAAATCTCCAAAAGCATCAGGTGCCAGCTGGTGATGGCAGCCGTTTCTTCAGGCCAAACAGACAAGTGTAAAAAACAAGGTGATGAATGAGGAAATAATGAGAGGATTATAACAAGTAGAGCTTGTGATTCCATAGAATTTCAAAACCACATGGAAAAATAACCTCAAACGTGCTGCACAACTTATTATGTTTAATATATTTTTTTTGCTGCTGCAACAAACTTATTTCACCACAAATATGTCTTCTAACTTATCTTGTGTGTTTTTAGGCTGCTGAATACAATGTTTTTGAGGGCATGGAGCTCCGTGGTGCTCCACTGGTGGTGATCTGTCAGGGGAAGATTGTTCTGGAAGATGGAAAACTTCATACCATCTCTGGAGTGGGACGCTTCATTCCCTGCTCTCCCTTCCCTGACTTTGCATATAAGCGCATTAAAGCCAGGAAGCAGGTAAAGAAAAACTATTTTTGTACTTTTGTTTTGCAGCTATCACTTAGAAGCATTTAGCAATTATTATGTGCTGGATTTAAAGCTTTTATGCACTGTTATAATTTGTGGGACAATATCAATGTAAAAACATATTAATAATAGTAATAAATTGTCCAACAACATATAGTTAACACTAGTAGTTTTTGTCATTCATTTTTATGATAATGCCATAGAATCAACAACACATGCATTAAATAAGTCACAGAATAGTTTTAATGAATTTAAAGTCCTTTATCACAGTGTTTTTGAATGAGCACAAATGAATGCCAACAAAAAAATAAATCTTTATAACAACTTTTCACATGAAACATCTTTTGCATAAAAAACCAACAGTTTTAAAAGAGGGTCAGTCAGTCAAACAATAATGACTTTTCACCACTTGCATGAACCAACAGGGAAAAAGAAAAAAATAAATCTATTAGGCAAACAAATGGAGTGCAGTTAAAATAAGGGTGAAGATTCAGCCACAACACAACTGTACAATAACTTATTTGTTGATACGTTATTGTGTTTTTGAATATAATATCTGAAATGTTTACTCATCTTGCAAGACACTTTATTCCAAAAGCTATTTAGAAGTGTTTTGTTTATCACAGAAAAGCCTACAAGGAGTGTTTTAAAGGGACTTTCCTGGACAATGGCTTGCTTGGCAGCAAGTCAATAACTGCAAGACTCCAGGAAGTTACGGTGGCAGCTTCATATTTAATGCGCAGACATGAGAGGATGTACTACAAGGTACATCAGATTTTTTAACCCTCCCGTGGCCTTCAGGTCAAATGGGCCAAAAGTTACAAGGGCAGCTCTTCCTCTCTTCAGTTACGAGGCCTTCAGGAGGGTTAATAGGATGTAACAAACTAATGGAAAGGGTATCCATTAGCTTTGATTAAAAAGTGTCAACAAACATCAAAAAATAGATTAAGTATGTAAAATTCAATTTTTCCAAATATCACAAAGGACAAAATCCAGACGGCTACACAAGCTCTATAACTGTAGCACAAAAGAAACTGTACAAATAAAAAAGGGACATTTCTAGCTCTTCCAAACACCAAATTCAGACCTTAAGAAAGATGTTCTGTTTATCAACTTGAGTTTAATCATCTAACACTAAAAAGACCCTTTTTTTTGTACATTTTCCATCTTTCTTATGACCCTAGCATTCGTATTTCCAAACAGTTTTTTTCCCAAGTGTTTCCTAATTTGCAGCTGGCTGCTGATGAGTCAATGGCGCTGTAGTAACCGTGCTCTGTTTATCTTGGTAGCAGTTACTGTTATTCTTCCTTGGTTCACAGATGTCTCTTTTTAACTCTTGACAGAGCTTCCATGATTCCACTGATTCACAGCACTAATAGACAGACAGACAGACAGACGCCTGTTGACAGGCAGCAATATGTGTCAGTTTGATGCAGATACTTTATTTTATGCTTCTTCTGTTTAAGCATCTGGAAGGGCTTTAAATTTGTATGACTATGAGTTTGTGTTTGTTGTGACGTATAATTCTGTGTTCCTTGGCAGGAGCACAAACAGTCATATAATATTAAACATTTACAAATTTGGTAACAGTTAACTTTGTTTTTAGAAATTACAACATTTTTTCTTCATTTTGAGTCTAACTCTGAACCTCCTTCTCTGTTCCTCTTGTTTGTCCTGTAGCTGGCAGTTCTGAGGGCAGTGCCCAGAGGAATGTATGATGGCCCAGTGTCTGAATTCTCCATGTCTCGTGGCGGTACCCCCTCTGCCTCAGCACGCACCTCTCCCACCAAGCAGCCTCTCAGAAATCTGCATCAGTCTGGATTTAGTTTAGCAGGTAACCCCATAGCACCTGGTGAGCCCAACTTCTTATTAGAACAATCATCTCTGTATCACCCTGTCCTTTCTTTTTTGTTTCTGGTCTTCATTGATTGACATTGTAAGTGTTGATATCAAAGGAGGATGTGTGCTCCTGAGATATTCCCAACTCTCACTCCTTAAAAATCAACTCAGCCGCCGCTTCATACTGTTGTCAGTTAATAGTAATTTGATTTTAAGCATGATTTTATTTTCTATGACTGCTTCTTATACAGTATTTATGACAGAGGGATGGACAATGCATGCCATTAATTCAAACATAAATACGAGGACTTTAAAAGTCAAAACTGGCTCTTTTAAATGTTTTATCACCCTTAATCAAAACTATCCAAACTGCACTTGTAATCCACACATCTAAGTTGTAAACTGCTTTTAACATACACAGTAGCTTAAAATAGTGAGGATAGCACTTTCGTGTGGCCCTATATTAGACAAATAGATGCAAAAACTTAAACCTCTGGCCAATATATTGAAAGGAGTACATGGGAGACATGTTGATGGAGTATTTTTGTTTGGTTGAAGTCATTCAAAGTGACTCTTTAACACTATAAATAAACATTTCTGTCCTCTTTAAAGTTATCAGGATGACTACAGCTCCATCCACAATTCAGTGTAGTTGGGTTATTATGAGAATGATGTAAATCATGTGCTGCTGCTCCTGATTTCATCAGGTGACAGACTTTCTAAGCACCAATGTAAGATTTTTTTGTCAGTGTTCACAAAAAACAAATAAAAAAAAAACATTTTAAAGTATTGGGTAAAAGATGTGGTAAATCAGTCTCAATGCTCAGTTGACAAGTTTTATTACCACCTAATGACCCAATACTTAAGAAATTCTCTATTGCTTATTCATTTAGTTTACTACCTGTACTTTTATACAGATGGTAAATTAAAGATATAAATACTTCTAAACACTTTTTAGAAGTATTTATATTATACTTCTCAGTAGTAATAACTTGAGTCATATAAAAAGTACGAGCCAAAAGGTTAGGCTAACCTGTAAATAATGGAGGAGTGTCTCCAACTTTTTTTACTGGGGCTGTTTAAACACATTACACACTCAGTGTTTAGGGAGTGTAAATGGAAAATGTATTTCTGTTCTACTTAAAAGCTTATTATTTTTGTTTGATATGTTTAACCTGGTAAAATGAAATATTATCTTCAATGACTCATCGCTGTACTCCCCCCCATGTGACAACCTCCTTTACAGAGATTTACAATTTACTCTATAAGACACTTTTGATGTCTGTTTAGGACACTTTGACCTCCAATTACAGCCTCTTTGTTGGATTAAGCCACCGTAAAGCAAAGTTTTCCTGACATTTGCACTTATTTGAAGTCACGCTGGATTCAGTCAAGGCCTGTGAAACATGCAGCGTTTCTAGTCCAGGCATCTGGACACGGTCTGTTAAGAAGGCCTGTCTAATGTGAGAGATCATAACATTGTCTTTGTTAGACATCTGTTCCATTACGAAGAGTTGCGGAAAGATATCTTGACTGTATCCATATGTTAGGTCAGCAAATAAAATCTTATCTTAGATTCAGAAAACTAATGTTAGAAATTGTTGTTTTGTTTTTTGTCAAACTATCAAACAGTGACACTGTATATGCATAACATAATGGACCATATTCACAGTTTTGCAGTCAAAACCAGCAGTTATTGCTAATTGTCTCCTCCTTTTCAGACAAAATGTTTTATAAGTAGTAATAGAACACAGCTATAAGGTGCTGACAGGTTTTTGTAAGAGTAGTCATCTTCATAGCTGATTAGTCCCTTTGAAGTTAAAAGTTGCTTATGTCTGATAGCATGTTGAAGAAAAAGAAGTGACCTTTGCTGGAAAGAATTTCCTAACTTGAGCATTTGAAGCGGAGTGAGGCTGCTCTGGGTTTTGTGTGTACTTGCGTGCAAACTCTCTGAGTGACCATGACTCCCCTCTATTTTAGTTTATGTAGGGATACCACCTGCAGAGTTGATTTACTTGTCTGGAAAAAGAGGGAAGGGATGTTGGATTAGACACAGTGTATCACAGTCTGACATCATTCTACTTTCTCACTGATCATTTGTTTGCGCAGACATCCTGGCTGATTCTTTGGAAACTAATCCTTAAGTGAAGCTCCTACATCTTTTGCTAATGTTGCTGCAGTCACTGCACTGTCATTTAAATCTCTAACATTCTGAAAATAATAGTAATACAATGTTTAATGACAATAATTTGCATTCTATTATTGAATTAAAGCGGCGATTCATCCATCCATCTTACCTGCTTTTTCCTTTCTGGGTGACAGAGGAGCCTGTGTCTATCTCTAGTGGTCATTGTGTAAGAGGCAGGGTACACCCTGGACAAGTCACAAGTCCGTATAGAGACAAATGAGACAAACAACTATTCACACTCTTGCTCACACCTAGGGACAATTAAACATGCATGTTTTTGGTCAGTGGAATGAAACCGTAGTAGCCGGAGAAAACCCACTCATGCACAGGGAGAACATGCAATCCCCACACAGAAAGACCCCAGTCTAGGGCTCAAACCTGTGACCTTCTTGCTGTGAGGTAACAGACCTAACCACTGGCTGCCATGCCCCCTTAAACTGTGATATGTTGGGTCAATCTGAAAGCAGCAACAAGTAGCAGCGCTGGCTGTCATTTTGTTTTTTATTGATGATCCTCTTCCTACCTTGGAATGTCGAACAATTTCCAACCATCTTGCTGGCCTTACATGTCTTATCTTTTCTGTTAAAACTATCTCTGTTAGCTGTTTAAGAAATTAAATAATTAACAGGGTGAACACTAAAAACTGAGACTGAGACAAACAGATGTCAGTAAAAAAAAACATATACTAATATTTAACTTGACTAACTAGTTCATCTTTTAGATTTTTTTTAATCAGCATCAGTCAAAAATTGTCTTTTTTTCCTTTTTTTCTGCATTTCAATTGCACGTTTTATGTTTTTTTTTGTTCTTCTTTTTTTCTTCAAACATTCCTTATCTTTTTTTTCTTTTTACTCTCTCTAGGACCCCCAACTCCAGATGACGTCCCCATCAGGCCTGCTGGCCGTCGTATTGTAGTGCCCCCTGGTGGTCGCTCCAACATCACGTCTCTCAGTTAAATGGCAAAGAAGACAAGATGCTCCCACAAAACAACATCCAGACTTCAAGATTGAGGGTGGGAGGGAAATGGGGAGGGAGGGAAAAAGGGAGGAGGAAGAGAAGATGAAGAGGACCCCGATTAGTAAAAAGTAAAAAAAAAAAAGTAAAACACTGAATCCTCATGCCTTACCTGTCACCACACTACTATGCTCAGATGAGAATTGTATCCCTTTTCCTGAAGGGCAACAAAAAGAGGTTAGAAATTGCCACCAAAACACATCAGTCATATGATCAGTGTTAGCTTCCCTTTTTCTCAGAGCAGAGTCTACAACACCTACAGAGAAAACATGCTCTCATGGTTCTTTGGTTAAGAAAAACTAAAAACTAAATTTAGACAGCATCACATTCAACCAAGAACAAAATAAACAGTGTTTTCAAAGGAAAATGGATACTTATATTCTCAGAATGATGCTTTTCTTCTTTTACCCTGCTTGGCTTTCAGCATCAACCCCCTTTTCAGTAGCCTTCTTTCTCCATAATCAGCAAAACCTACAGTAACACTAGATCCCACATTAGCCATGTCTCATCATGCAGTACCATTGATTAGCACTAGGTGGTGTTGTATATATGATAGATGTAATGTAGCTTTGTGAATGATGTTACAACCTCTTTGGGTGTTCAAGACCAGACAGAATACTTCTCACCTCTGAAAGCAGGAGTGCTGCTGGACATGGACCTGCATGGGCCACATTATTATGGGCGACCTGTTCCATGATCCTTTTCCGCCTCCTCCTCAGAAGTGTTTAATAAAAACTGTTCTCATGATGTACTGTATTGATTATTAGTGTTTAAAATGACAAAAAGAAAGCTCCGCTTAAACAATAAAATAAGAAAGAATAAAAAGAGGAAATATTAGAAGTGATTTTAATTTTCTGTCTTCAAAATATTTCTGTCAGTTTTATTTTCTGCTCTTCATCATTGCCATGTTAAAAGAAAAGAAAAGAAAAAAAAAAAAAAACATTGCAAGAAACTCTGAGTTTGCTTCTAGTATACTGGCTGCTCCTGTAATCCTGCAATCATATTAACCCAAACAAATTGGTGGCCAAAACATGAGAAGCAGGAATTAATTGTTCTTTGTAGCAACTCGTAATGAAAAGCCTTGCAGATTCAATGACCTGATTAAAGAATTAAACTTGCTTTCAGATAATGGTGCTTTAAATCCAGCTTTACTTTTTTCTTTCATTCTCAGCTCCCATTTTAGGACAAGTTGAAATACATCATTCTCTTGGCATTCCAATACAACCAAGTCCTCAATGCATTTAACATCAGCCTAATCAGGGAAGGCATTACAGCTTGTTGTTATGTTTCTGCTGATTTCTGCTAAGGCAGAGGGTTGCAGTGCAGTTTCGGGAATTATTATTATTTGTTTTTTGACCTGTTGTTGGGATTGAGGGAGAGGTTGTTTTAATTTGGCAGACTGAGACAGTGATATTTTGTTGTATTTATGTTAGTTTGAGAACCTTTGTTACTGTTTTTGTTTTCTTTTTTTTACTGTTAAATCAAAACTCTGAGAGGACAGGTCTAAACTCAAGAAGTGGTAGTGTCATTTGTTTCCTGAATAAACATGAGTTGCAACTGATGTCTCTTGTTTGATATCCATCTTTTATATCAAGACATGCACAATGACATTTGACACAAATAAACTAAATGCACAATTACATTTAATCATTATTAGAATATATTTATAATAGACAAATATATGAAAAAATGTATTTTTAGAT
>JAOXNZ010000030.1:7246670-7264581 GCA_028566095.1 Kryptolebias brasiliensis
TAGATGGTGATAATTGCTGATGTTGTGTCGATTTCATTAACTGTCTGTTCAAAAGACCAGAAAAAGAAGTTCCAGTTGTTTAAGGCACACCTTTTAATAGTTTCAATTTCATCACATTTGATTACAGTAAACACCCAATGACAACAAAACATGGAAAGATTCCCAGATGTAGAAAATCTGTTCTCAGACTAAACTGTGTTTCACATGGACTTTTAAAGAACACATTTTTAATGATATTACCTGGCTTAAATACTATTTGTCAGTGGATGTTTTCAAATATGCCAATAACAGATCCCAAAAACATCCAATTATTAATAGTTATTAATTTTATACAATAACCCCACATGATTTTGTGTTCATATAAAGCCAACAAATTATTACAACCACTCACAAATATTAATTTCACCGGGTATACCATACAGCCGTTCAATCATTTAACAATCCCAACTCTGTCCAACAACCTACAAAGGGTGTCGCCTTTGAATCTGTAAAGCTACACTGGTGACAATGACAACAACAGCAACACAAAGGTAAGTCAAAACATTGCACCAGTCTTTAACAGGAAAAATGCCAACACTAATAAATTTAGAGAATTTAATATGATATCAATGTAATTACAAGAGATCACAGGCTTGAAAGGGTTGGTCAGTATATAAAACCAAAGTCAGTATATTGGTAAAGAGGCATTAGTTGAAATCACGTTTTAAAGAAGTGAATGAAAAACACTTGGGCTTTCAGAACTTCCTCATACAGGAATAAGCTGTGTGTCGTATTGATGGCATAAGGCATCCCTCTGCAAGCTTCAGAGGCAAGGGTTGTTTTTCTTTTTTTAAGTTATTTTGAAAAGTCATAGCAAGACAAAAGGGTGTTACTTTGCCTAACAGGTATGTGATGAAGAATTTAAAATTACATCTGCATAACATACCAGACTGAAAATAGCCATCTCAACTAGTAGCATATAATAGATTTGATTGGTTCTATCTGACACAAGAAGGACATTAATACATATATGACAAACACTAATTTCAATGCAGACAGTAATTGGAAAAAAAAAAACGTGTACAGTCGTCAACTTAATCCGCATCAGTGAGGACTTTTTCACACTTTTATTTTTGTGGGTTTCTGTGCATGAAAGCTACAAGTTATGAAGAAGCATGTACAAAATGGAATTCAGTGCAGAACATAAATATCTTTTTTTTTCTGTCTAAAGCCTCAATTGTTTATTTTCAGATTAAAGCAAAGATTAGTCCAAAATGCCTTTGTGGTTTAGTTTTTCCCAAAAACTGTAATTATGTAGATCATTATCCTTCCTGTTGACTTAGTGGCCTTTATTACACAGTGCCTTACAAACTTCTGAATGCGAGAATAAAAATCAAATTTCATTTTAAATCCAGATTTTTCCCATTACATGATACATTTAGAACTTCTGAGTATTCAACTCGAAACTGTACACAAATCAGGAAAGCAGTTTTTGTCTGTACCTACCTATGGTATGATACAAAATGCTACAGATCGATTATTATTGTTAGCTTACCTAGCAAAGCTAAGCATTGTGATTGCTACAACTATTTATGTACTGCTTTGATAAAGTGAGCCATTCATGCTCAAGGCTATGGTTCAGTTCAATGCTATAAACTCAGCTGAATCAAGGTTTTCTGTCTTGAAAAAAAGGATCTGATAGTATCTAATCAAATTATCAGTTTCAATGTTTCTACTCCAATCATGCTTTTAACCTATACAGGTAGTTCACAATACTATCTGTCCAACTGGTTGTCAGTATGTTACCAGTCTATCTAGTTTTCATGTACATTAGCAGTGGGGAGTCATATGAATAACCACAATTAACCAGAAAATTCCTCAAATTAAAATCAGTCACATTACACTCACATTTCAGGAGCAGGCACTCTTGTTGTCTTTTAGCAAGAATCTGTCTTTCTTCTTGTTTTAGGACTGCCCAGAGAAGAGGTTGAGGAGACATACAGATAGAGCACCGGAGGGATGTAGGAGAGCATGATATGAGTGACAGTCTGTTTCGAGTGAATCTTTTTGGTGACAGCAAAATGAAGAGTCAGTTTCTGACATGGCTGCTGCACCGGGAGTCCATTTCACTCCAGCAGATCTGAATATCTTGTATTTTCTTTTTCTTTTTTTTTTAAGAGTGAGTGCTGATAGCAAATGCATACAGTGGTGCTTTTGTTTTTGTACAGATTGTTTTAGAAGTGCAGGAACATAGAAAATCAGTCATGAGTGCATATGCAAATCTGATCTGTAAGCCGTAGGCAGGTGCAGGTAATGAGGTGGGAACGAGGCTTATTCTGATAAATAAGCAGCTGGCTCAACATTGTTGTTCTGTCCATCTTCTATCGCCTTGTTCTTCTCGCTTGTGGATAGCTCAGAAGAGTCCATTACTGCTTTTTTTGACCTGTTGAAAGAAAAACAAGCTTTTAGATGTTAAACATACCAGTACAAAAAGTACAACAGTTCTTAGTATATATTTAAGTATTTCTTCTTGCACCAGTAACACATTTGTTCTTGTGTTCCTTACCAGTTTGTTAGTTTTTCCTACATATTCCCATAGCATTCAGTGTCTATCTTGTATATCATTTTGCATATAACAAAAGGTTAGAACTAATGGGTTATTTACTGGAAATAGCTAAGTGGAAGCTCAAATTGTCTTTCATCTAAGAAACTAAGGTCTATTATTTTATTAGAAATCTTGTGTTGTCATAATTTTTAGTGCTAATATTTTATTTTGTTCCATAAATGCTCTCTTGCCGATTATTTCACAATAGAGCAGTATAGGTTGTGGCACAGGTCTTGGTGCTTCCTTACTTTTCTCTGTTGAAGACAATGAAGTCTCTCTGGACATTGTCCAAGCGCTGCTGCAACTGGCCATTCTTAGGAAAAGACAAAAGCAGAATAAGAGGAGTAACTAAGCAGTTGTGTTAAAGCAACAACAAAATCAGGACCTGTCATTAATTCTGAATTTCTGTTTGAGATTTGATTACATTATTCTGTATGTCATGCCATAGTACCTACTGCTCATAATGTTCATTGTACACACTACATTTTTCATTCAACACTTTTTCCTCCTTTAATAGATGATAGTTGAGAAAAAAACAACAACTTTGGTCTACACATGGTCTGGTATATCCACTTGCTTCACATATTTGGCCATATTGGGTTTCAGTACCAGCTATTTTATGCTATGGCATACTCACACTACTGTTGTGCCAAGACAATTAGACAGGTACTTAATCAGTCCACTGTGAAAGCGTACCAATACATCATCAGTATCAGACTTTACGCTGACTAAGTGTATATGTCAGACAAAAGAACATGAAAGAGGGATTTTTTTCTTTTCATATCCCAAACTGAATGTCATTCAAATACAAACATTAACCCTCAAATGCCATATCAACCCTTTGAGGATTTTTAAAAGGTCCAAACTTCAGAGGATTTACCAAAGCTTTTGATTACTGGAGCGTCTAAGGACATGCAGCCCCCATCCTCAATAAAATCATCAAACATCTAGCCCCAAGTGGGCAAAGTCCTCTCAAAGCTCAGACAAATCAGCCCTTAAATCTAAGAAATGGTTCATTTCCAAGCCAGAGCTGTGAGTGAGTGGAGCTATTCTGTACAGGGGGTTTTGAAGTAGGTAAGAAGCCACATGCATCTAAAAACCATCAATTAAATTTAGGCAGGAAAACTTCATGCATGGGGTCCATCTTGACAGCAGGTGGACATGTCTGTGTGTTCTAGAGCTATATTTCTCCAGTAACACACAAAAAAATAATTTATGGACAAACAAGAACATAAACATCCCGATGAAAATGCAGAACAAAATGAGCTTAGATGACAAAAAAGACAACAAAAATGAAAAGGAAGACAAATACAGTTGACAAATATGGGACTGAAGACTTGCTTAGCATGAGTTACAGAGTGATATATAATAAACAAATGACAGATGAGACTACAATTATGATTCTATAATTGTTATAATAATATTTGCTATGAAGAGACATCAGGCATTAGATGTAAAATTGGAATGTTAACCAAAAGACATACTTATACTAAGTTTTTATTTACAGCAGTGACAAGGGTCATGCCTAGTCATTGAATGCACTGTGCTTTTATTGCACTGACAATTTTAATGAATATGACTCATCCATTAGGAATGTAGAAGTGTACTAACCACTGACAAATGTATGGATGGATTGGACAGAGAAAGAAGTATTTTTTAAAAAAAAGGAAGATGCCAAAAAAGCTTCTGGCCTTGCAGAAAGCTTTTGGTGTTGGCAGTTCTTGTTGTTCTCTTTCTTTCCCTTTGACTCTTTCTTTATTGGATGCTTTTTAACAGACAGTTTAGAGGCTAATTGCTCTAAATGCTGGA
The DNA here is from genome assembly GCA_028566095.1 of Kryptolebias brasiliensis. Taxonomy (NCBI): domain Eukaryota; kingdom Metazoa; phylum Chordata; class Actinopteri; order Cyprinodontiformes; family Rivulidae; genus Kryptolebias; species Kryptolebias brasiliensis. Next base: position 7,251,064 of record JAOXNZ010000030.1, read on the forward strand.
TTAAACTTTCCATTTAATAAAACAAACCAAGAGAGAGTGCTCTGCTGGATAAGAGCCCAACAAGGACATTTTTTTGAAGGTCCATGTGTGGGCCATCACCGCTTCTGTGTGCAGCTGCTTATTTAAGAATCATGCAGTTTTAACAAAATATCTTTACTTGATTCATCAAACCTGTGAAGGAATTCTGACCTAAAATACAAACAGAGCAAACTGATAACTTGAGTTTGTCTCTGATGAAAGAATTTTTTTTTTACCCCTTTACCCATTCACAGCAATCTCTGACTTTGTTTTTTTAATCAGTGGCTCATACAGAGCTGTATTTCTGCACACTCACACACACACACACCCCTCACACACAAACACATTTTGCCCTCTGCCTCTTTCCCAGTGGCCCATTAATTTACCTGACTCTAAAACTGAGCGATTTTTCATTACTTTGGCCCAGCTTCTATTTACTTAGCAGAAAGCTCACATTCATTATTAAAAAAAGTCTTTAGTTTTTGGAGACAATACTTGCATAAAACTGTGAAGAAAGCAACAATCTAAAATACTGAAAGAAGTAAAACACAATTTAGAGTTTTGATATTTGTCCTCTTTTAACATTTTTAATTTTTATAGTATTTCCTGTTGGTAATTACTGCCACTGACTCATCTGATGAAAAAGAAATGAATTACAATGTACTAGGATTTGTGATATTTGCAGCTAAATGCTTATTTATTTTCAGTGACTAATATTTCTAACTGCATTATTTTTAACCTGCATAACTGAGGAACTTCTTATTTTTGGTTTTAGCCACCTAATAGCATATGTACATACAGTGATTTAACCTTCCCATGGCCTTCGAGTCAAATTGATTGTCTCTCTCTGTTTTGAAGGCTACAGGAGGGTAAATCTTTGGTATTCATTAAACCACTATAGAAGAATTACTGAAATATACTAACAACAAATTGTCTTTATAGTATCTACTTCCAGAACCTTAGAAATTTTGGAAACACACCTTTAGGAAAGACTACAATTATAACTGCAAATTAATCTAAAAACCTTTAAAACACAAATGGAAACAACCTAGTATGACACATCTTCAAGTTTAGAATGACACTTTTTAAATACAATTTTTAATTTCTGCTGAAACTTAAGGAAAGTTTGAACTATACTGATCAGTAAAAAAACAAAGAAACAAACAAAAAAACATTGTTTGTAGTTCTGCTTACGATCCAGCAGAGGGGACTCTAATATCAGTTTGATGAGCAATGCCGTCCTGAAATGACGATGAAAACTTAAAAGTATCTGTGAAGTGATATTCGTACGAATTTGGGGTTTTATGTAAGTGTAAATTAAGTCACAAAAGTAAGCTTTACTTTTGACCTTGTACAAAACAGTGATCATACTCTTCCTGCTACCTCACCATCCAAGTTAGGCATTGAAGATGCCACAGATGAGTGAAGCATCGTCAGATATAAGATTATTACACAAATTTTAAGCATATTCAACTTCAGCTGATTTTAAACTTTTGTTTAAAGTTTAGCCAATAACTGTTTGGTGTCAACTGTGTCTGTTAGCAAATAGACAGATTTTAATGAAACTTTCAAAAAGTAATCATTAGATGAACATCTACAGCCAAGATGGCGGCCAGAGCTAATCAACATTAGTCAATACAATAATGGCTCTAACTCAGTCAATTATGCTATCGAGTATAAATTTGATGTGGTAATAGCTGAGTCATTCACAACACATACTTTGAATGCGACATCTTGCGATAATGCATCAAATTGCACCTAACCTTGTTTTTAAACAATCACAAGTCCATCATTTCCCATCATAAGATGATCTTAGTTTAAACTCTGGCATGAAAGGGGGTGGTGATATTTCTTCAATAAAAGCTATGCTTTTAATTCTTATTCTAGATTTTAAAATTATTCAATTGCTATTATGTACAAAGTACATAATAAACTTGAATAACTTCCTGTGATTTAGAGAGAGGCATTTACAGTTGTTGTCTTTGTGGAAAGGTAGAGAGCTTATTTATTTTGTTCTCAAAGCACAAATTCAATTTTCTGCTGTATGTTATCAGTGATTTAATAGAGCTAATTTCATGGTACATTATAACCGTAGCAGCAAAAGAGAGGGAAGAGACAGAGAGACAAAACCAGCTTAAAAAAAATAGACGAGGATGGGACCATTTATTTTAATGAGAGGAAGCAAAGATTACACGGAGAAAACATTGTTGAGGGAGTCTCCGGACAAAGGAGAAAGGATGTAAAGGAGAAAATGAAAAACAAGAAGAAAGGAGAAATGTGCAGAAGGAATACAGAACAGCTGTAAGGTAACAAGTAAAAGCACACTGGGACAGCCATAAGGGCAACTTTCTTCATTCAATATTGATCTGATATGCTTCAGTAATGTCATACAGACTTCTCCCTCTCTTTTCACACAGACGCAAAACACTCTCCTTCTTTTTTTTTTTGGCCTCTCTCTTGAATCCATCTATCACAAGTGGCCCCTCAGGCCTTTGGTAAATGGATATGTTAAACCTGTCCACAAACACAAACTGATATTTATAGACAGCAAAGCAAGTACCCTTCTTGACTGACAGAAACAAATATCAGCAAACGCTGCAAAATATGAGGAAAGAAAAGGATGTTTGACCACATCAGCTTGGAGAAGCTCCAAAACAAGGAAGCATTGCATTAGATTGCATTAGTTTAGATTAAAATGGAAAGACCTAAACCTTTGGGGTAATGTTAGTCAGCATATGATACTTCCATCCATCCATCCATTTTCTTTTACCCGCTTTTTCCATTCTGGGTGCATATGATACTTTGAGTCATATATTGTTAAAACAGTTTTTTAAAAAGCCATTTTTATCATGCTTTAATAGGACCATAATGACTAAAAAGGCTTAGAAAATCTGAGTCATTGTTCCTGTTAGGCTGACCATTTCCCATTATTTCATCTGTTTTCATAAACATAAAAAGGGACATTTCTCTGGAAGGCTATTATTATTATTATTTCATTAAAATAATAGAGATTTTTTGGTGCCTGAATCGTCCAAGGATGACAAGTGTTGTTTATCTGCACTGTGATGTACATACACCGTCCAGGCAACAGAAGAAGCTGTCAGCTTTCAGAAAATGTGATGCATTTTGGGCCAGTTTTAACTTCACATTTCTTGTGCTCTACTGTCTAGATCATGGTTCTCGTTCCAATTTAAAAAAAACAAAAAAACACCAAACCTACTGACATTCTTACATTATAGGTTACATCTGTATGTATTTAGTTGTTTGAGTGTTCATGGCTGGTTTGACTTCTGTTGTCTCAATGGGAAGGTTAGAACATTTAGGTTTACACAGAAGCCTTGAACTTAATGTGGGTGTTTTCTGTTTTCTTTAACTCCTTTGTTTTCCATAAATATGCTTTTCCCAACAAAATAAACTGCTAAAGTGGTAAATTTTGTCTATGTTCTCTAAAGGATCATAACATAAAATTGCTTGCTATCCCTGATTTACACATGTTTTTTCAGTTCTGTGCAAGCTATTCAGGCTTAGGAAACAAGTCAACAAAGGATTTAAGGTTTTTAGAGTTCAGTTTGCTTCAAAAACATTGGCAACAGTACTGACCAGCTGTAAACACTGTCCAGAAGCACAAAAATCAACAGATTTCTCTATCACAGTTTTTATCAGTGTGTAATGTGTATTGTGTTGTCATTTCTCACTTGATTGATCAATAAAATTTCACTACTTTACAAAAAATTAAAAAAATAAAAATCCTTACCTGTGGAGACCCATCAGACCCTTGTTCTCTGGTCTTCCTAGCAAGTCTTTTTTTCTTCTTGTGTAGTGGTTTGGACTCCAGAATCATTTCCTCCAATTCAAACGTGGGGTCGCAGTTTAGCCTCCGTCTCTTTAAAGAGAAACACACACACACACACCCACATACAAACATAAAAGCAAATGGAGAAATGTTTTTGTGTTGCAAATGTTCATATTGATTAATGAAAAAGATAGTTTTATGCACTGTTGCTCTAAGTATGTGACATGTTTATGACTTCCAATAAACTGGTGTCCATTGAATTAATTTTTTTGTAAGTGTTTTACAGTATGTTACAGAATTAAAAGACATAAAGTCCAAAACCACAGTTTTATTTTACAGTTAAGGTCAATGATAATATCCAGAAAACTAATAAAAACAAAATTGACTTTATTCTAGAAAATATATTGGTAAATTTACCCTCTATAATAAAAATTTAATAGCCTTTAAGACACTGAAAACGGAGAACTAGCCAACAATTAGTCAAACATACTCTGTCAATCCCCCATTGATTAGCTTGGTCACTCCGACCAGTAAGGAAAACCCAATGTTCTACAATTGCAAGTCCATTTACATTTTGATCAAGTTGTTTAACTAATTACCTAAAAAATAATCATGAATGCTATTTTATTTGTATTTCTGGCTCTGAGAATGATTGACGTGTCATACTGCTGCTACTCAGAATTGCTTTGTATTGCTTGATCATTGTATTGTTGCACAGTTATCCTCTCTGAAAGCACTCATATGAAACTGGGTCACATTTATTGTAGTCTTTTGTTACATATGCCCAGTTACAAGCTACATATGAAAATAAATGTGCGTACTGTGAAAGCCAGACTCTACAGGGCATTTCACATCATATTGCTATATTTTACACAGAAGCACCATCTCAACACAGTCAGACACCACCTGCAAAGCTGCAAGTAGATATCCTGATGGTTTCTCTGAGTTTGTCTGCACCTAACAGGCATAGTTACACTGTTTTGTGCTATTCTAGATACAATCTGTCTTGATGAATTTACTCCAACCAGCAAATAACACATCACTGACATGCTGTTTCCGTACAATGTGCAGAGTCATTGTAATTTCAGGGTATTTTTGGAAAAGGACAGATTTAGTTTATTTAGAATACTGCAATTTGGACAAATCAGAATGTGTGACAAGTATAGTCGGTGGTTTTAAATAAAGTCAGTGTTTACGCTCCGTAGGAGATGCGACTCACCCTAGAAGTGGGTGGTGTTTTGAGGATTGAGGATTGAGTGGGTCTCACTATATTTTTCTGTACCCACATCTTTGCCACCCTAAGACAAAGAACTTTGTAGAGTTACTGTAAATTTAGGGAACACAATTGAAGGGAGAATTTGTGCCATAATAAGTTTATTGTATTTTTTTATTGACCAGGATGATATTAGTACTCCAGCAGTGCTGTTATTTTGTTTTATGTATAAACAAATTATTTGTCTGTAGCAAAACATAAACAAAATATCTCATTAAACAACGGGGCGGAAACTCTCAGAAATATACATTCAATGTATATCTTCAACTGTTTAACCTTTTGAGTCAATCTGATTCAAAAGCCACAGCTAATCAAACGTCAAAATGGCTATAACACAGTCAATTCTACAGATACTGAGCTAAAATTTGGTGTGGTAGTAGCTGAGACTTGTCCCCAACACATACTTTGAGCACTACCTATTGTGTGACATCTTTGTCTGAAACCTTGGCATTAACTTTTACAGTCAACATTGTCTGCCTGAACTATTGAACAGAAGTAATTACTGGACATACATCTACAAATGATTGACTTTTGGAGTCATCCCAATTTAAGATGGCTGCCACAACTAATTGACCTTTGCCAACACAGAAATGGGTGTGACTTATTCAGATTTACATATAATGAGTTAAAGTTTATGTGGTAGTAGCTGAGACTCATCCTCAACATTTACTTTGAGCACAATCACATCTTGTGAGAGCTCACATCATCACATATGTTGTCATTTAGAAAGTTTGACAAAAAACAGCTACAACTCCATCATTTCTCATCATAAGATGGTTTAGTTGATTACTCTAACATGAAAGGCAGCGGGCAATATGCATTCCCTCAAGGAATGCTAGGCCTTTGATCTATTAATGAACATTTTGTTGTGTAGTAAATTGAAACAGTTCTCTATTTTTGTAACACTTACATTTGGAATAAAGCCTGGAGAAAGCTGTTTGGCAAGAACAGCATCCCAGTTTACATCTGACATGTAGTCCAGATCCTGGAGCTCTGTGAGACAAGAGATGCGCTTCTGGACATCTATACATAGCAGCTGAAAAAGAGAAAGATTAAAGTACAAAGTGAGTGTTTTCATAGTGGCACAGATGAGAAGTTTGAAGTAGAGTCCCACTGAGACACAAGCATGTGTTTGCCCTTAAGCATGTGTCTGGGGAGGAGGATACAGGAACATAGGAGGTGGTGGGATGAAGTTGCAGAGAAAGGGGCATACGATAGAGTGATGGAGGGAGGAGACAGGAGGTGAAGAGGAGAATATGAAATGCATTTAGGAGGCAAATGATGAGAATTCAGTGGGTTGTGAGGTCTGAAAAAAATGAAGGACAAATATATTGGGCATGGAATTCTCCCCTTTCACTCTCACTTTCTTTTTATCTCCCTCCTTTTTTCCCCCACACACAAACACACACTCATACACACACATTTACACATGCAGCTGGAATACCAATGAGCTCAGAGGAGTCTGAGCACGAAGCAATGCAACAGTTTGACTGCAGTACATTTCTGGCACAAAAACAAAATGTGAAAACAACAGTGAATTCTTTAACTTTGCAAGTGGCGTAAAGTAATAAGAACTAGTAAGTTTAGACACTCTGTTGATATTTAAAAACACATTATGAATGCATTTTGTTTAGGTTTATTGGAATGATAATGTTTAGTCCATATACCAAGGTTTTTTTTATTTGAACAATCTTTGTAGGAGTTATAGTTCTGATGGATTTGTAAGTCGTAGTTGAAGTGATATGCAAATCTTCAGCGTGACAAGATACTGTAGTAATATTTGTTAGTAATAATAATGTCTTAAATAAGATTTCGGTGCCAAACTTAGATGTAATGACTCTTCTTTTTGCATTTTTCATTTTAGTCATTTTTACAAATGTCACTTTTCATCGTTGGCTGTACAGTGTTACTGTTGTTTTTGTCTTGTGTTAAGTTTTATGTGACACTGCACTGCTGCACTTTACATTTACCACTAATACTTTAAAAAATTAAAAAACTAAGGATCTAAAGTAAAGCCACACACACTTCCTTTGTACCCTATAAATACAGAACATTTAAACTTGTGCTTTTATATTCTGCTCATTACATGTACGTTTGATGTACCTTTCTGAGAAGAGACTTCATTTCCAAAGACCAGGCCGCTGGATAAGTGGGATGAACCTTGTGGAAAGTCTGAAGGATCTCATTAGATGGTGTATTAGATCTCATCACATATGGTCTCTGAAATAACAAGAAAAGAACAACTTAATATCGTGCACTGGCTGGAGGATTTGTTCATTTATTTATATTTGTTTTAAAGCACGTTTCAAGGCATATCCTCTGGGTCCGTTCTATTTTTTTTTTTCTTGCTCTTCCTGTTCTCCTTGTTCTCACCTTCTGTGGACCCATTTTCTGCACTGATGGAGACAAATGACAAGAACGAGGACATGGGAAACAAGGGAGTCTTGTTAAAACAAACTCTCTGTGGCAAAGCTATCTGGGTGTCTTTGGACTAGAAAAAAGAATCCTTCACGGAGATGCAAACAAAACACACACGCACACACACAACTAAGGCAAGACGAAGATAAATTCTTTAACTTTTTCCTTGTTGCATGACAGTATTAAACCATTTGCATTCCAATTTGAACAATAAAACATTTTTTATTCATATGCATTTCAAATCATTTGCTATAATTTAATGAAGACTAACTTGTTTGTCTGGGGAGAAATTAAACTTAAGCATTATATGGTAGAAGAAATAAAAGAAAAAGTACAAGTTAAGAAAGATTGAACGTTGTCAGAAAACAGTTAATACAAAGCTGAATGTCAGTTTCCACCAGTCAGTTATGTCTGGCCTTACAGAAAAGCGGGTTTTTAACACTCAAATCTGAAATTTACTTCATGAATTTTGTTACAATGTGAGAGCCAGAGGAATGTGTGGAGAAAACCTACATAAGACAGAAAGGATGAACTGAAAATGAATAGTATGGGAGAAGGTGAGGAGGCTTTACAGACACATGAGTGAAAGGAAGTGCAGTTAGAAATGAAAATGAACTTCCAAAAAGTGGCGAGAGAAACAAAGCTGGGTTACTGTATGTAATTTTTTGGTGAAAATATGCATCTCCCTTGAATAAGCCATTGAAAACCACATGACATAGAATGCTTTGCAGGATTAGGCCAAACCTTCACATATATGGGGTGGGCTGTGAGAAGGCTGCATTAAAATGTAAATAAATTATTTCAGGACTACTTCATGACAGCTTCAGGCCAATTTCAAATGTCAGTTACAGTCAAAATAGGGGAGGAGATTCTGCCACATTAGTTTGACTTGACCACACAAGCAAACACACACACACACACACACACACACACACACACACACACACACACACACACACTGTGGACTTTATAACTGTCTCTAATGGATAAGGGTAACTGAAAAACAACCTTTTGCACCGTGCTTATTTCCATGACATCAGAATTAAACCCCTCCAGATGGGACCGGGATGAAATAAATATGTAATATCTTCCAGCTTAGTTCCAATTATGTGATTCTTGAAATTACTTTGATTAAATTTTCTCATTCTCCAGCAGCAATTTGTCTCACCCCTGTGACTGAATGCATAAACATATTACAATAAAAAAACATCTATTAAAGTTTTACTCTCTCTTTATTTTAGAAAAGGTGATGACTTGCTGTGTGTCTGATTTCTTACGGGCAGGTCTTTTCTAACACTTAAATGTGTTGGAGTTAACTGTTTGTTACCTGTCCTCTTAGTAGTTCATAGGCTGTGATGCCCAGTGACCACCAGTCAACAGAGAAGGAGTAGCCAGGGTGGGATCCTTCAAACGTCTGAAACAACTCAGGAGCTGATAAACAGAACATATGGCACAGCATAAATCACACACAATGACATGGCAGCTCTTATGTTAACAATTTCTTGTATTTAACTAATGTATTTACAATGTATTTAACTAAATGTGCTGAATGCATTAGTTCAAATAGAATAGGAGTGTTACAGACATAGGTTGCACCTTATTTTGTTTGTCATTTGGTGATATAGTGTTAGATTGTCTCTTTAAAAAAATAAACTAGGGCACAAGCAATGAGACAAACTAAATTGGTTATTGTTTGTCCTTTGTGAAAGTAAACAATCTATTTTGGTTGAAAATCCTTTTCTGCACTTGCACATATGTACCTACATGCAAATTGTCATTCATGCTGTTTCTGCTAGAAAAGGCAAAAAATACAGTTAATTTTCTGAAACTTCTCTTCTGGGAGAGAAGTATTTTTTGTACATTTTAGTACACATGGATGACATGCTCTGACAACCACCTGAAAACTTGCCACAGATGATTTACTAGAAAAATCTCTGTCACAGTCACTCACGTTATAGGATGAAAACTTAACTTGTGAACCCAGCAACACAAAACTTTCTTAAACAAGCCCACATACAGACAAATACACAACCTGCCTCGTCATTTATATACCCCTGAAATCCTGTTAGCTCATATCTGATCTCCCAGGAGCTGAAGCCACAGCAGTGTGATGCCTGCTGTGGTTAAGAGTCAGCGTGAGGATGACTCCATCTGTGTTAAAATGGATAAACAGTGCTTCCTAGTGACAGTATTATTTCTAATTATTGCGGGTTTTTTCAAGCCTGAAAACCATATATGGCCTTTTAAATAAACTCTTAGTTTGGTTTTCTAGACTTAATAAAATGTAAAAAAAAAGGACTTGTGTAGTGATTGGTAGTAATTAAGATAAGTCAGACTGAACATTACTGACTCCATTTTACAAGTAAAGCTACTTGACTCTAATGGCTGCGCTGTGAAAATAGGATTTGCTCAATAAATGCACTGTAATGAAGCTTTTTATGTGTTTTCTCAGATTTAGAAACCGCAACAGCTTCAACAACATCATTTGTTCCTTTTGTTGCTACCAAGAGTACATAAGAACTACCAAGCCAAATTTCAGGAAACTTGGTAAAAAAGTTGGATCATATTGGGTTGAATAAATAAGTAAATATATATATATATATATATAAATACAGCATTCAACTTCATGTAAGATGTTCATTTGGCGAGCACTTTATATAAAAAATTTGTTTTAGACATGCACTGATGGTGAATGAGACAGTTTCATTTTGCCAGTTAAATCTTTCCTATTTCATGCTTGTCACAGTTACATGATTTTTAGATGGACAATGCTTTACAATATTAACAGACAGAAAACATAATATCACACACAATTCTAACATGTATTTAATGTGGGAATTCTTCAGTATGACTTAACAAGATGCAAAGCCAGTCATTTGTCCCCTAGCTTGAGAATTTAGGTCCTAATCAATTAAAAAAATATAGCCTGAATATCAGGTTGATCTTCATTGTACCAGCAAGAACAAACAGGAAGTCTGAGAGTAGTTTAAAGTAGTCTTTTCTATGATTGCAATTAATTTAAGGTAAAACAACATTTTGTACCACCTTACAACAAAGGTACTCTTATAAATTACTAATTAATAGTTAATAATATAGTCATGAATTAATCTGTAAACACCTAATAAATCATTAAAAAGCAGTAACATTGTAGATAAAAGGAAAACACTGACTTATTTGCCAAATAGTATGCCAAGCAGTGATCTGAATTATCCATTCTCATGTTTTCCGTTTTAAATGTCAAACATTTGTCAGTCAGTTACCTGCACAGAAGCACTAACATAGGCTGAGTAACTAGCAATAAATTACATTTATCTGAATGAATAAAAGTAGCACTTGTTTTATAAATGCTTATTAATGCTTTATGCTTTGAGTATTCTGTTTACAAATTTATGATTAACCTATTTATAACATTTTAATTATTCCTCTATTAAAGTACCCTTTTGGTAAAGTGGTACCCAACTTATCATTTTTCCTTGCAAAGCACGGGTCAAAAATTTTATTCTTCTTACCCATGTACGGTTTGGTGCCAGCGATGGATGTTGCTTTTAGGTCTTCCTTTACAATAGCTGCAATGTTGAAGTCTGTTAGATGGACGTGCCCTGTCAATGAAAGAGATTATGTTATTGCACCGCAAACTAACACAAAGTCTGTTTTTAATGCATATTTCCAGTATACATTTTAATGCATTATTAAGTATTAAAATCAAAGTGTTTTTCTTCTAAAAATGAATCAAATCAACGCTTACGCATTTCAGGTTTTCCTTTTTGTCAGCAGCTTACAGGAGTGTTGGATTTGCAAAAACATATGGATCAAAGAATGTTTTGTTTACAAAACAGTAAAATGAAATGAGTCTTTATTGATTAATGTTTGATACTAGGATGTAGTTAAGCAACATCAGTAGTTTTCAAAGTCATGCCATTGACCTGTGTCTGAACATGCTGCCAGATGGCCCAGAGTCTTTGCCATGGTCACTGACCACACACACTAATGAGCTAAATCTGGCATATATGTGTGTGTGTGCATATTCTATGTGCGTCTCTTCCATAGTGACTAACAGAGCAGCAGTGTATATGCTGCATAACGATTCCTCGGATGAATGAGTACTCTAACTCTGCAAAGACATATACTGTACTATAGTGCAATCACACAAAGGTTGTTGCCTTAAATACCCAAGAGCTGTCAGAACAAATCAGCCCATACAAGAAAAAAACATCATTTTATCCCTTTTTAAAACTTTTACTTTTCCTGTTATGCTTCCTTCTCTAATTTTCTGTCTGCACACATTAACAACAAACTGCAGCAAATGGGAACATTGGAAGGCAAGCTGAGGTTTAAAAGGGAAACAAACAAAAAGTCCTGTAATGTCTGATTGCTGGAAGATTAAATTAAAACTCACATTTGACTACGAAATACCGTAAGTAAATTTTGTAACTTCTGCAATGTACTGTGCAGTGAAGGATGCACAAATGTGATCTTAACGGCAGATAATTGAAAGAAAACCTTTCCTGGAGTCAGTTAGATAAGAATAGATAGTGTAGACAACCATCTTACCATAGTCATAAAAAACTGAAAATAAATTAAGCTAGCTTTTCTTGAAGGAATGCATATTGTCCACTGCCTTATGTGCCAAAGTTTTAAACAAAGATCTCACACGATCTTTTAGTGTTCACAGGTTGGGAATGATTCTCAGCTACGACCATACCAAATTTTAGCTCAATATCTGTACACTGAAGATTTCTGAAACATAGCAGCAGCACTCTACTATGTAGTGAAGGCATCTAACTGCAGGAAAACATGCATTATTGTTTATTATTGTTTATTTCTCATACACCCACAGTATGATGAGCTTATTACCATTAAACCAGCCTGGTTTCACTTAACAGCAAAAAACAAAAACTTTAGGAGTTTAAAAAGAGAGAGTGTAGCACACTTATGATTGAACGTTTTCTGATCTTTGTTGGTGTTTGAGAATGGAGATCAGGCCAGCAGTTTCCATCACAATATTCTTGTGTATTAGGAAACTTGCACGTAAGCTCACAGTGGATAACCTAGACAACAGCACTCTTGGCCCCTGCACTCAGCATCCTCAGGCTATGTTGCCTAATAAAGCGACCTCACTTGTGGATGATTAAATTGTTTTTCTCTGTATAAAGTGGCTCCCAGAGGAATAAAAGACCGCAGGTTCATATAGCTTTCAGATTTCACAAGCAAACAGCCCGATTCCTTCCCTCTGATTCTTCCTGCAGTATCTCAGAGTTCAATAAAAAAGTGAACCACAGAGTGCATAAAGACGAGGAATGTGCGTACTGATATTACAAGGACACACAAGCCACAGGCCGTCTGTTGTCTTGTGGAAATCAGACGGTCTGACAAATCTGCTTTTGTCTTCCTAATTTCCCTTAATCTCTCTTCCTTTCATCTCTCTCTGTCATTCTGTCTGTTTTGTTTTTCCTTCTTTGACAAATCTTTTTAGAAATGTTTGCTCATCACTTTTCTTATTTCTGTGGCTTTCTCTGTTTGAGTGGCTCTATCTCCCTTGCAGCTTGCTTTGTTTGACAGCTAGGCTTTCGACATATCCCCTAAGCTTCATGAGCAGATGTCCAACGTCCTCTAAAACCTCAGGACTTTTTTGAGTGTGTTTCTGCATGTGTGCATACTGTAGAACGCTACAGTATATGGCCAAAGATCACAATTTGGCTCCTCAGGAAAGATTTTACATACAAAACTATAAAAAAGTACATCTATCTATCTATTCACTGCTCACAAAATTAAAGGGAACACTAAAATAACACATCCTAGATCTCAATTAATTAAATATTCTCATTAAAAAACTTTAACTTTATTATTAACACAAAAATTATCACTGTAAATCAAAATTATTACACCGTGGAGATCTGGATTTGAATTCATACTCAATATGAAAGTGGAAAATAACATGTCAGACTGATTCAACGTCAGTGAATATTCCTCAAGACAAGTCTAAATGAGGCTCAGTAGTGTGTGTGGCCTCCACGTG
>JAOXNZ010000030.1:7331824-7342044 GCA_028566095.1 Kryptolebias brasiliensis
GTTCTTCACCCACCTCACATCCGATTTCCTTCCCTTAGCTCAACATTTTTCTACAACACTAAACACACACACACACATACATTCTGACCCCAGACTCCTTGCTTAATATTGAATGTCCTTGGTTGTTAACTCAGTCAAGCTGCATTTTCTGTTAAACACAGCCTTCCTGCTGATGGGTTTATGACCAGTTATCAGAGGTCATTCACAAATCCACAGAGGACATAAAATTAGAAAGTAATGGCACAAGAATGTGGTCAACACAAACAAAAGAACAGTAACCGGAATACTGGCACTCACTCACACCCACGTGTGTTTAAATTTAGGTGCTGCTTTTAACCTCGCTCCTGTATAGAAAAGACTGTGGTCTCCAGCTCCTGATGAAATACATTTATTTAAGGTTGCTCATTGTTCTGATGCTGTACTTTGACCTTTAAAATAAACCCGGTGGTTACCATCCAGCCATAAAAGCCCTATCAAAAGATTTTGCTCACATGAAGCTAAAATGAATTTGTCAATAATAAATGCTTTGGTTTTATAACAATGGATATTGTACACTCCTTAAGTCGTAAATCTTTGGTGTTTTGTCAGCCACTAAACATTTATTGCTGTGGTCATCTTTGCCCTCAAACATTATGGGTCTGTAGATCAGGTTTTTTTTGGTTGATGCCCTTTGTTTTAATGTACAGAAAAAGCTTCAGGTGGTAAAAGCATGTCACAAAGCAAAGCTTAGATTAAAGGGTGGGAGCAAGATGGGTGTATATTTAAAATGAAGCATAAAAATAATGTAAAGGTGCAAACCTTTTCTATAATATCATTAAAGAGAATGACCAATTAGTGTTTTCAAAGTTTTATGAAGCCAGTTTGTTTGGTTTTGGACCATTAATATACCCATTAAATATTTATGCACATTACAATCGAACAGATTTTAAAAAGAAAAATTTTGGGTCATATATTCTATATCATAAATGCCATAAGATGGCCACTTTCAATTTATGAAATGGATTGATGCACGCTAAACAAAAAGAGCATGTTCTCTTTACATTTATAAAAACCATTACTATATGAACGCTTTTTTTAAACACTAACTGTAAGGACATTCATTAAGATGGCCATCTCAGCCACATTTAAAGTAGCTATCAAGATGATGAGACCGGGCTGGTCACATTCCATTCTGACAATGAGTACTTCACTGGAGGTGGAAGGCATTACAAACTTCTCCCATTAGTTTTTGGGCCCAAAGCAAAGGTTGAAAACATTAACATTTGGGAGGACACCAGCAACTTAAAGCCTAAAAACATCTAATGTTTTGTCAGACAAGAAGTGCATAACAATGCTTCCCTGTTCCTTCAGTCTCCAGACAAGGAGCCATGCCAGAGAAGTCAGACCAGTTTGGAAGGAGACCAGTCTCCGGACATCTCAAACCACACCACACGCTGCCAACCTTCACCGATACCTTTCCCCAGGAGAGGGGCCACAGAGGAGCAGCTAGGTCCAGTCATGGGGCTTCCTGTTCCTCAGCCACGCCAGACTCAATTTCAAAGAGATTCAGAGGAGGTGGGGGACAGACTGATTGATGAAGGTGTTCTTGAGGTGGAGAAATCTGAGAGTGAATCCTCAACTAAGACTTTCAATTCAGACTCAGGCATCGAAGACGGGAAGACTACCCCAACACTGGAGGAGGACAAGGTGCTCTTTAAGATTTTGCTTTATTATTAATAAAGTTTTGAAGGTGTACATATTTTGAAATGATTATTAATCTTTTTTTTTTTTTTTAAGTTTGTTGTAGAGACACCAGAGGCCAATGGGTCACAATCTTTCCCTCAAAGTGAGGAGAATGCAAAACATGTTAGCAGCATAGATCATTTGCTTGAGGATCAAAGCAGCACTGTGGGTCATGGAGAATCAACATCTCCAAACTCAAGTCATTCTGTCACTCCTGCATCTACTCCAACTCCCTCTTTTGCTACCACACCAGTGCTTGCAGCCCATCGTGGCCCAAATGACACCAAAAGCAAGGGAAGTTTAGAGCGAGCATCAATGGGGGGAAACTTTGGGTCCAACTCACCTCTTATGAACGGAAGGAGTAATGACAAACAGCACTCGCAGGCTGGCAGTCAGGCATCAGAGATCATGGCAATCAACCCAGAGACCATCTCTGTGTCTGCAAGGGTGAGTCCTCATTGAGCAAACCATGCTCTACTAAATATATGAGATTGTGTGCTTTATATGTCAAGAGAAAGAACACAAATTGTGAAATAGTTGTTTGTTGATAGAGACAAGAAAATTTAACTAAAAATACCTCAAATCAGTAATTGCTACAAGCTTTTATGGCAAAATAGGCCAGTTTTCAAGTGTTTAGAACTTAGAAAAGCAGCTCAGTGCATCTGTAGGAAAATCCTACCTTTGAAAAACTCCTTCTCTGCACCCACTGAAGGACTGAAACAGCCTTGTGTTGTGTTTTGGGGTGTGGGTGTTGACCATCTGACACAGAGGATTGCCTGTCTCCTATTAGCTTTACACCACCTAGTACACATTAGGAAAAACAGAGGGATCCAGTTTATGGTGTAATTTACAGAGTATGGGGATCTAAAATACAGAAATCAATTTATTTTAGCTCAACAATTTGTCCCTGACAGTAATGAGGAATGGAAGACAGAGAAGCCAAATATGTAACATGTTCCATTCATCAGGACCAATGGTGCCCTTTGTGTGGGCACAGTCACTCATTCACTGTTGTGAATAGAAGTTTCTATTCAGCTCATTGTCACTCAGTAGTTTCTGGAAGCAAAGTGACAGACTGTGATTGAAATCCGACTAAGTGCATGAAGTAATGTCCGTTTGTGGCACTTTAATTTTTACTAGAACAGCCTGCTTAGCCGTGGAGCCTGTCCTACTGGTTTTGTGAGTGTGTGTTCATTCTAATATTTAATGATTTAAAGCATCGGTTTGTACACACATGCATGTATTCATCTACATATTTGTAGGTATGCATAGTTTGGAATGGATAGATATAGAAAACCAAGAAAATTCATGGACAACCTCTTACACACTTAGGGAACAGTAGCTAACTGATCCTTCGAGAATGATGTCAGTGTGTACTTAATGACACAGGAGAAACTTGAGTGCATTTTTTTGTCAATGAAAATGTGTTTGCTGTGGTACAGGACAAATATACAACTGAGAAAGGTGCAATAGCAGCATTCAGTAGCTGTCATTTGTTACAGGAGTCTCACAGGAGACTGTTTGCTCAGCTGTCAGTGGACAGTAGCTGTAACAAAGCACTTTGGTTGTCCTCTGTATGGAAAAGCTTCTCTCTGATAGTTCATTATCCTTTTTTTCTAGTCCTCACACAGTACTGTAAAATAGATCTTAAACCAACCAGTCAGCTCTCTGTATTTCTGTTTTGCTCTCAAAGAGCTACACACTGTTCAAATAGAGTTTTAACAAGTGTTTCAAAGTTTTCTTTGGAGCAGTGGCTACTTTTACCTCAACATGATGTTTCCTGAAAAAGAATCTGAGGAAACAAGTGGAAAATAGAAGACAAAAATGTATAAAACTAACTACATTAGACAACAATATGTTGTTTTTAAGAAACAAAAAGCAAAACAAAAACAATCAAGCACAGACTTTACAAAGAATCCAAGGGATCCTTAAGCTGATCATTTGAAGTGTCTACCTAAGGACCTTTGGGAATCATTCAGTTGTTGTTAAAGTACTATTTTCTGTCAGTTATTTTTGGTATTTTTCAGACATCCAACTACAAAAATAAGAACTACCTAGGTTAACAGTCTGCTATGATAGCCAATTTAAATTTAAATTTGGTTCTTCACCAAGTTGTTTATATGTGTATGAACAACACTGGCTTGATTCTTCAGGTAGTTGCCTTTTTTATACTCAAATGATTCATAGCATGTTAGGTAGCTCAGCAAACAAAAAAAATAAATCTGCTAGAATTAGTCAAATGTAAGGAATAGATCAAAAATTTGTAAAAAAGCAGACAAGTTTCCAATACAAATTTTGAAAGAAAAAAAAAAAATGAAAGCAAGCAAGACACAAGAACAGTGTCTGGTTCCATGGAAATAAAACATAAAGGTATATAGGTTGCTTAAGACTTTTTACTATGTTATTGTTTGCAAACTATTTATGTGCCCAGGGAAGTATGACATTCAAAGCTGGAGCTAACCAGTGTTTGAGTATTCTATCCTTGACGCATGGCAACATACTGTAAGCAACACATGCTCAGTTTGTCATGACAACAGTTTCTGTTAAGCCTCAAGGTGGGGTCACTTTATGACTCATTAACCTTTCATTGTGAATATAGGATGACATCTTTAGACTAGTACTCTCATTTTCTTATAATTTTGCATCCAGGTTTGTTGAGCAAAAATCTGTAGCCTAAAAGTGTAAAGATTAGCTCTTTGGTTCTATCAGAGAAACACAAGTTTAAGCTAAGAAAGTTACATTTAGTGGATGACATGTTATTTTAGTTACTTTTTTCGCTGTCAATATAAGCTTCTTGCTGCTTGTTAGACAAGAACTTGACCAACAGGAAAATTAATCTGTCAGAGCACATACACCCACAGCAGGCTCTTTTCCCACATGATAAAAAAAGACTACAGAAGGAATTTAAAAACCCAAATAGTTGAAGAGATTTTTTAAGAGGAAGCTGCAGAAAAAAACGAGCTTAGCAGGGTCTGACTTGATGCAACTTAGGCAATTTAGGTGTGGTTTTACTTTTCAAGCCTGTAGTGATACTCACCTTACATTAACATTTTTTGTTAAGACACACAATATTATATACTTTTAAAACTTACAAAGTCAGTAATTTACAGTAAAAGCTAAAGGTTTATCTTAATTATTTTTATTTTCAAGTTTCTTAAGAAGTTGAAAAAGACAAGGCTTTATGGAGAGTGTTACATATTTTAGTATATTGTCAGGTATTTAAATCTATTGGCTGAGTTGCATTAATGAACAAATTTATTAGTGGGTAAGCTGAAAAAATGTACGTATGTAACAAAGGTGCAAGCAAATGCATGTCTGAACCTCAGGACTTTATTCCTCTCTGTCAATCAGGCCTTTTCCAGTAAGACTCTAAAGCGGACAAGGAAGTTTGTTGTTGATGGAGTGGAAGTGAGTGTGACCACCTCCAAGATCATTCGGGATGATGAGAAGAAAGATGAGGAGATGAGATTCCTGAGGTATCTATCCACATACCTGCTGATATCAAATATGTTGTCCACAAATTTAATTATATAAGCGGTACCCAACTGAATGAACACAGTTTGACATGAAGGCTCTTTGAGTTTCATTAAAATATGATTATTTATATTAAGGATTGTATGAATCTTTTCATTTCTGAGCATTTCTGAGCACAAAGTGCAGACTAAAGTTTGACAATTAGGCTGTTGAAAGTTTCTTTTCATTCTTCCTGTTTAAGGGACCCTGTTTCATGTAACTTTAGGCCTCTGAGATCAGAGAGAAGAAAACAAAAAACTCTAGTCTAGTTTGCTATACTTATGGCAAAGGAGTCCTAAACACACTTGCACCATCTAGTGGTCAGCATATACACTGCATGCATGACTTCAGTAAACGTCTGCAGGTGTGCACTTGTAAAAAACTAGAGAACCTAATTAGATGACCAAATTAGAGGCTGCTTTGAGGCCCCATCTTTACAAAAACACTGCAAAGAAAACACTACATGTTACCTGTGTGTGTATATAAAGCACCAACATGCACTGACATTTTTCCTAAAACCCTTTTCACAAATAAAAGATCCTTGTTCAATGTCTTGACACCTAAATGTATCAGTATGAACTTTAAGATAAATTATTAGCGGTAAGTTTGCTTTTTGAAAATGTTGACGTACATAGGTGAATGTATATGAACATGTTTTGTGTGCGTGTTTAGACGGCAGGAGCTGCGTGAGCTCCGTTTGCTGCAGAAGGAAGAGCAACGGAATCAGGCTGATCTGCATGCCAAACTGGATTCACAGAAAGAACAAATGCAAAAACGCTTCGACCAGGAAATGAATGTGAGTTAGCACAAGTACAAATGACAGCAAATGACATCTGAAGTATAATTAATCTGATTTGCAGATACATTTAAGTTTTTCCTGATATAGCGTCAGAAATTTGTTGGTGTTACTTTGGAGCCTGTAGTTTGAATTTGTTACCCATATGAATGTCAAAATATTGTTTTAGTCTTAATCACATATTTTACAACATAAGTCTTTCAGAGTTTTGTTTTCTAAATTTGAGTCTAAGGTTTTTGATGCTTTTTTTTCCCTGTGGGTGTGTCTCAGGCCAAAAAGAAGCAGTATGACATGGAGTTAGAGACTATGGAGAAGAATCATAAGCAAACTATTGAGAAAATGGAGGCAGACCACAATGTTAAACTCAAGGAAGAGACGAAGCGCATCAAAGCAGAGCAGGAGAGAGACTACCACAAGTTCCTAGAACAATTAAAACAGAAGAAGAAAGAGGTATATTTGAAACTTTGTGTAATAAGCAATGCATTTTGTACTCTTGATGTTGTCAGTAAATGGTGATAAACTGAAGTGTTCTCACCTGAGATATATATATCATTTTTTTTTTCTTTAAGATGAAACATTCAATTGATAAGGTGCCTCGAAATCAACGGAGAGAGACCTTGAAACAGAAGATGTCTACTTTCCAGGAAGACAAAACAAAACAGGTTTGTTGATTGATCAATGTGCATTTGAGCTTATGGTCTTTTCAAACCAACTTCACCTAAATGTACCCATCATATTCCATTCTGCAGGTTTAGGCCCCTCAGCACATAACTACTGTCTATATATTTTCTTGTTTGACTTCCACCTACTCTCTCCATGCTCAACTTCCTCTTGGTTGTGCTTCAGGAGGAGAAATTTTTAGCAGCTCAGAAGGAGTACCTGAACGAAACCCTGAAGGCAATGATCGCAAACAACAAGAGGGATATTGCAGAAATGGAGAGGGAATGCCTCAATAGGAAGCAAGAATTTATCAGAGGTACAGTATCTGTACATCACTAAACTACTACTGACCCTATTTTTGTGTGATAATACATGAGACTATTCACATTTTGCAATTGGATAACTGATTAGCTCGTGAGGCTGCAGCATGGAGCATGGAGGAGAACCAACTTTATGAGAAGCACCAGTTAATAAAGCAGCAGTTGAAGGATCAGTACTTCCTTCAGAGGCATTTACTTCTAAAAAAACATGAGAAGGTAAACTGGAGCTCTCTGCACTCATCTTTCAAAAGTAATTGTGTAGGATGTAAATCATAATATCAACTGGTAAAATCAAGTGTGATTCACAGGAATTCACCTTTTTCACCACGTTTGCCAGGTACAGGTTAATTTCTTCTCTGTTTTCTGTGCCTCTACAGGAGACAGAACAGATGCAGCGCTACAATCAGCGAATGAGTGAGATCCTGAAATCTCGGCAGCAGCAGGAGAAGAACCGACTGCCTAAGATTCAGCGCAATGAGGCAAAAACACGCATGGCCATGTTCAAGAAGAGCCTCCGCATCAACTCAACAGGCAGCTCTTCAGAGGACAGAAAGAAGACCAAAGAGGTTGGATGAATGTTTTTTTCTTTTTCCCTATAATCAGGCATACGGTTTATTTATTTAGTAACTCACTCCTTGTGTGGCTCTTCAGTTCTCTCAGCAGGAGGAAAAGCGACAAAAGGCAGAAAGGCAGTATCAGCAGCAAAAACATGAAAACCAGATGAGAGAGTTGATTGGAGAATGTGACGGTAACATCAGAGAGCTGCAGCAGCTGCAGGTGAATGACGGTCAAAGCTGTTCTGTTTGTCATGTTACTGTGGATATTTTGGAATGTGCCTTGAGGCCTTTTGGTCAGAAGAGGGCATGCTGTTGTAGAAATAGCCTGCTTTTGTCAACATGTTTCTTTCTTTTTTTTTTTTTTTTTTTTTTGTCCTTCAGAATGAAAAGTGCCACATGCTGCTTGAGAATGAGACTCAGAGGCTCAAGCAACTGGATGAGAAACATAACCAGCTGATGAAGGAGTGGAAGGATGAGCTGAGGATCAGAAAGAAGGTGCGCGTTTGAAGGCATTAACTTTTTATGCCAAAACAAACTTTGTATATAAAAACACTCGTAGTGCTTATGTGCAGGTACATAAATGATGAGTATAATGGAGAGAACAGATAAATGCTGGCTTACTGTTTGGCAAGAAACTGATCATTATTGTCCTTTATATCTAATGCACTGTAACTGCTTATTAATGGGTTATTAAGCATTTACAGTCCAATAAATAACTGCACAATAACTACTTATTAGTGATTTATAACAGTACCTTTATTGTAAAATATTGTTTATATACTTAATATATGTATTTGAAATAATTAAAGCTTAAACTGGCTTTTTGTGAACTGACATGAAAAGCCTCAATTAAAAAAAATATTAGCTTGCCTCTATTAAGTGAAAAGACTCATTGATGAACTTGAGCATAATGAGGTGGACTTTAAGCTCTGCATCAACTTCAATGTTTCTTCCAAATTAGCTTTTTTTATTAAACAAAATTGTTTATTCAAAATATTATGGTAACAATATATGTTATAGTCAAACTTGGATCATAGTGTTGTCAGTCTTGTTATTAACATTTATCTGTTTTTTTTTTTATTTATACAGAATATTAATGCATTGCACAACATTGAACACTGTCCCTTTTTAAGCTGCATGCAGAAACTAATTTCCATCCAAGCATATTTTGACTGTAGTATACATGCATAACCAAACCCAATATATTAGTTTTACCTCTACAACATTCAATATGTATAAATCTGAGTCTAGAGATTAATTCAGACCTTGTACAGACTGTTGGTATTTGTTTTATTTAAAGCCTGTGTTTTAGTGAAATAACAGTAAACATTTTTGTCTCCACTGCTCCAGGCTATTGAATATGAGCTTGATGTTAAGAAGAAAGACCAGGAGGCTTTCTTCAGGATGAGTGAGAGTTGTGATTATTCGGACCCCAGCTCTACCCAGAGACTCTCAAAGTTTGTGCCTTACTTTGACTCCTCGACCATATAAGCACAAATGCTACAATGATGCACAAAATTTTCTACCCACAACACAACACACACATACAGGCGTGTGTTCTAGATGCCTGCTGCCTGTTTTTTCTTTTTTCTTTTTCTCTTTAATGGCAAAACACCCGTGCTTCAGTTGGATTTCTACATTTTTAGGGAATATTTATGTTTTAATTTGTGTTTTAACTTGTTTGAAGGCTTCTCTTTAAAATAACTACACAATAAGATTGCTAAATTTCTTCTCACATACAGCTTCCTAATGCATATTTTTTCCTGTTCAAATCTGCTTATTGCTCCCGAGGTAAACATGAGAATGACAGGATGCAGTCATTTGTTTGGGTGAGCAGACAATGCCAAATTATAATTCAATGTGTATTTAGGAAAATAAATACACATAATAGTTAGAATAATTGCACAGCCAGGGAATTTTAGCATGAGTGCTGGTAAGCAAGCAATTAAGCTCTTTTAGTTTACTCCAAACATGATTTACTGACTCCCCTCATTCTGCTCTGTTTAGTTGGACTCAATTTATCCATCAACTGCATGTTACATAGCTGCCAACTATTTATTTTTAAAGGTATGAAACATTGAGAATGACGCTGTAAGTTTTAATTATATATTTTTTTCTTTGTCTTACACCCATAGTATGAAGGATGGGAAGGGTGGGCTTTATTTTTTAACATTTTATTGTTACTTTTCAGATGAGGGATGAGGTTAAATCTAAAACTAGAATTTGTCTTTTTTTCAGTAATTATTTTGCATCTCTTATTTTATTGAACAAGGGAAGAGTCTGTTATGTGGATATTTCTTTTTTTTTTAACTGTATAATCAGTCACACTGGATGGGAAACTGACAAAGCCAAAGTGTAATACTGTTCATGTTGTACAAGTGATTTAAAATTAAGTGTACAATTATGTCAAGTGCAGTAAATTAACTGCCTGTTAACCAAAGTGCAATATTATATATGTCTCTGCTAGGCTTAGAGGTCTATTTTTCTTATATTTTGCTTTCCTTTGCACTGAGAGAGATAATGGTCTAAAAATATAATTAAATAATATAAAAAAAAAGTGACCATTAACAAAGAATCATAATACTTTAAACATAATTTAGAATTCTTCAAAACTAATTGATTCTTTTTTTTCTCCTTAATTTTACATTTGGA
>JAOXNZ010000030.1:7342144-7352773 GCA_028566095.1 Kryptolebias brasiliensis
AACAAACCTAAACTTTTTTTTTTTTTTTTTTTTAAAGGTGTGCAACTATTGAGTCTGCTGTAAGATACATCTTGATGTTTAATCCTTAACTGAAACTTGTTCCCTTGTCAAATGAGAAAAGTAGAGAGTTGAGAGCAGTTTGGCTTGAAGACTTACATCAAATCAGGTACAGTCTGGTCACTCACTTTCTCTCTGAGAAGTATTTAAATAAAATAAGGAACATTTCTTTTTTTTTTTGGTTAATGTTTAAAAGCTTTACCTATGTCTTCCTCTGTGCCTCAGTTTACATAATAATGTCTGTATGGAGGGGGTGTGAGTATGAATGAGTTTGTATCGGAAGAAACCACTGATGTAAATAACTTCAATAAAATGCAATCTTTTCTAATTACTGCATTGTGGTTGTTTTTTTTTTCCCTCCTTGTTTAAACATGTTGGAAAAGAATTTTGGGCTATTCTGAAAAACTATTTAGTTTTAGGAAGCATGATAGAGACAGAAGTACATCAATCAAATACTACTACAAAACTATTCTGTATTCTCATCCTGATATAAAGGATCCAGCCAGAGAAAAGCAAGATCTTTAAGAAAACTGACATATTTGATTTTATTTTATCTTAAAATGGCTCTAATCTCAAAAATCATACCATTTAAATAAACCATTTAATCATACCATTTAACCATTTAATACAATTTTGTATTAAATGGTTATTTACCATATGTACTGTATCACATCATGTGCAGCCTGCAGCACTTCTGGCAGGAACATTTGAAATTGACGGCTGTGTTAATGTTAACAAAATGGCTTTCGCATGAAACATTTTGAATTCCTTTAGACTGGAGTTTAAAGATGGCCATTCATTTTGGTCTTGGCCTTGCTTACAGTTGTTAGCGCCAATTACAAATAAACTTTCTCCAAACTGAGGTTGTTCCAAACACGATCCACAACAGGTAAGAAATTCATTGATCCTAACCATTCCACAGAGTCTCACTTCAAAAAACCTGATTTATTAATTGAAAACTAGAATGCTGGCAGAACAAACAAAAACATTTGCAAATTAAGACACGCATCTTAAAAGAAAAATCTTTTTTTTTATTGACTAAGCAAAAGCACACTCAGTGTAATCCAAAGTACATAGCAAAAAAGTAAAAACAATTACAATACTGAAATGACGGCACTAGTCAGTACGTTTCTTCTTGCAGTGTACCACACTCTCCTGCTTTTTGCCACAAAATACATTTGAACAAAACTATTCTGTGTATTTTTTCCCCCCAGTAAGTTACATACTGTCATTTCAGTATAAAATATGGTTTCAAAGTGGTGAAACAGAGCAACTAGAAGCAGAACAGGATCAACGTTACAGCTTGTAGCCTTGTCTAGGTTTTTCATTTGTATAGGCAAATTTAAAGCTAGATTTTTTTTTTTTAAAAAGCAACCAGTTGCTTGACAGAATGTTTTTAAATGACATACTTTTCATTTCACGCCACAGATAAAATCCTTGGTAACTGCAATAATGAGCTAATCTCAGTGAATTAACCAATCAAATGTTTTAATCCAAATCCAAACCATTCAGTACTTCGAAGGGAAAAAAATCTACTAGATGGACCAAAGACAACAGTTAATATATGACTCATTACTGTACAATAAAAATAATCTGCTATACTGACTATGCTTGAGACCAGTCAAGCATTGATGTAAAATATTTTTATATAATGACCGTCACTTTGTAAATTGAGCACCAAACCTCTGTTAACAAGCGTTTACACTTAAAATACTGTAAATCATTGCACAGATCAATGTAAATCTTCAATTTTCATATTCAGAGTCCTCTGTGATTCACATTTCAGAAATCCCATTTCCAGAGATGAGATGACCTGTTTATGTTAAAACTACTTCAACACAAGGCTTCTTCACTGACTTAGTTTGGATTTTTTTAGTCTCATCTTTACAAAGTGAGGAGTGATTTGAATATGTTGTCACAATGAAGTAAACAAGTTCAATGGGAAATAAAACGAAAGGTAAAAAATAAAATGCATTGCTGCATTCTTCCCCCCCTCCTTTAAGGGTGTGCAAACACTTCTTACCTCACCTGAACTGACTGAAAGTGCACATCGGTAAGAATCACTGCTATTATTACTGATTATAGTCAATAAGGAAAAACACTGATTGCAGAAAACTCAAATGCAGCTTTCTAAAGTAGCAGACTGCATTTATACATAGCAAATATATATCTTAAAGGTAATTTTAATGGTAAGTGAAAGCCCAGATGAAGTCAATAAGTTCATATGCCGCTTTTACAGGAGTTAGATTTTTTTCCCCTACTGCTTTAAAGAGAATAGCAATATTTGAACATCTAAACCTGCAATAGGGTAAGTCTTGATGTGAAGATGATTGAAATGACTAAGTCTACAGCTGCATACAGTTTAATATGCACTTTGCATATATTTTGAGGCACCATAATATAAAAGGCATAGATACATTGACTGCAGTTCTAGTGTCTGGCCTGAGAAATAGCAAAATGGACACTGGCTGTGACTGACATATAGCCACAAAAGCAAGTAAGATTCCTTACAGTTTCTAAATAAAAAACCTAAAGTAAGTAAATAAAAAAAAATAAACTAAAAGTGTAAAGTTATTGCTGGTTCAGTTGGTTGGTAAAACACTTTTAAACAGAAACAAAACATAAAAAACTCTTAAAAAAAGATACCTATAAATAAACTTTTGGTGTGTTCCATTTTGTACTCTTGAGTTTCAAGTCATAAAATTCAACTGTAACACCTTCCAAAGTCGTAAACCTGACTAGGATTGTCAGAGGTTCCTGAATTCAAAATCCAATATGGTTGTCACATACACAAAAAAGTGTTGATAGCAGGATAAATAAACTGTCTGCACTTCTTGCCAGTTTGTTTTATATTTATCAGTCACTAACAACGTACTGTACAACCTCTGTTAGTAAACATATTGCTGCAGTGTTTGCAAGCATAAAATGACATTGTTTGGGGCTTGTATTGCTGATTGTAGTTAGCCTGACAACTTACAACAATTACGAAATCCTACTGTATTTCCAACTTGCAACAGGAACAAAATTTGGGTGCGAAATCATTCCCAGATCCAACTTCAGAGGTAAATGGAACACAGCATATGTAATAAGAAACTAGTTTTTTTTTGTTTATTTTTTTGACTACATTTTCCCCATATGAATTTATTTTAGAGCAGTTGTACAACTTAAGGTTTTTTGCTCAGGTAGTTTGAGGGGATCCAGCCGTCAACTTCTTCTCCTACATTCTTACAGAACCACCAACCACTGCTGTTTTTTTCAAGAACCTCAAACACTGTACCCACCTTGAAGCTGGATGTTTGATCATCCCCTTCAAAGTCTGCCACAGCTAGATAGAGCTCATCCTTACTTGAATCCTTGAGTAAAGGTGGAAGCTTGTCTTTTGGTGGTCCAGGCTTCAGATGGGGCTTGGGAGGAATCGGGGCTTTACTCACCATGGACTCCTCTTTCTCTTTGCTTGAAGGTGGCTGAATAAAACCTTTAGGTTTTGGGGGAGGAGGTCGGCTGAGCTGTGGTGGTCCAGGCTTGGGGATTTCCTGGGATTCTTTAAGAGAAGGAGATTTGTGTTCGGTTGGGCTTGATGGATCGGTTTTCTTCGGAGGAGGTGGTCTTTTTGGAGGCATGGCAGGAGGTCTCTGAGGTGGATCTTTGTGGGGAGGTACTGCTGGTTTTGCAGGGGGTGATGATCTTTCCTGGCTAAGACCATTTGTGTGTTTTGGGGGGAGTTTTGGCTCGTTAGAGTGTTTACCATTATTAATAGAAGGGATATGGATGGGTGAGGAGCTAGGGGACAAACCTGGGTGAGAATTATTTCCTGCTGCTGAGATATCATTCTGAGGGTTCACCTCAGCTGATGAAGAACTCAGATCTGTAGGTTTGGATGGCCTTAACTTGCTTCTCAGGTTGCTGATGTCTACTTTGTTGTCATCTGATGGTGTATCTGGTTTGGCAGCTGGAATAGGTTTAGGTCTTACCACCGGCTTGGCCTTTATAAATGCTGGAGGGGAAGCAGATTCTGGTTTGTCTTCTTGACATTCTGCTTTAGGTTTTGGTGGATGCTTGGGTACAGGTTTCAGATTGAACTTCTTCACCTCTTTTGCAGAAACCTTGTGGCCACATTCAAGACCCATTTCATTCCGAAGGGGAAGAGCTTTGTTCTTATCATCTTTCTTGATCTCTGGTGGTTTGTCTGGTTTGAAGGGGGATGTCTTGGGTGCAACAACAGGCATGATGACCCCCGGTGCTGGAGGTTTTGGAGGCAAAACCTTGGAATGATCAGGTTTTGGTTTCTCTGCCACCTCCAACTCAAAACTCTTGTTGATAGACTCCCTTCGAGGTGGAAGAGCTGGTTTCTCCTCAGCCGGAGGGGCTGCTGGGGCTGGTGGCAATGGCCCAGAGAAGGCAGAGATCCCCTTGCTGGCACTGGACTTCCAGTCTCTAAGCTTTGGACGGGCACAGGACTCAGGGGCTGTAGTTGGCTCGTCTGGTAAAGGCTTGGACCACATGTCATCTGTTCCTGAAACATTCGAAGAATCACCATCCTCCAACCTCAACTTTTCCATTTCATTGGGCAACGGAGCCAGGAAATTGGGTCGCAACGCATTACTGGTCTTCTTGTATTTATCAATAAAAGTGGCAGGTGCCCAGCCCTCTTTGTCATCTATTTGGATATACCACCAACCGCTTGCATTCTTCTCAATCACCTATTAGGGGGAATAGTAAAAAATAAAAACCTTTGGACTTTTGTCACTGATATAAATAATGCAAATATTTTCAAGTAAAAGTTTCATTAAAATTAATGTATTGTATTATAAAAAAAATGTTTCTTCGTTATTGTAATATAGTTTTAGGCTATGTCAGACCTACCTCGACTTTGGTTCCAGCATGGAAGCTAATACCATCAGGGATGGTGGTCTGAAAGTCTGCTATGGTGTAATATTCTTCCTCAACCTGAGGAGGAATGGGTGGCTTGGGTAAGTTTGTACCACGTGGCTGTGTGGGAAAGAAACACAAATGTTAGATTAATAATAATAATAATAAAAAAAACAACTATAAGAAATTTCTTTGAGTCACACAATTAGTGCTATTAACATCTTACGATGGTAAGGTCTCTGCGAGGAGGAGGTCTGTGTCTTAATCCCACCTCTGTGAAGGACAAAATGTGTCAGCAAGTGGAACCAAAAAAAATCCCATAAAACAGGCTGTTGGTGGGCAACAGCCCGAGTCTTGGGTGATAAAATAAAACTGTAGCCTAAAGTAAATGATTAAGGAAATGTCAAATGTATGAAAGCTGTTCATATAGTTAGGGCATAAAATCAAAAGCAGCATCTTTGATTAAATTTACTTACTACTTTTGCTGTTTTCAGAGAAAATAGAAAGTCTGTTTTCCTTCTGGCTGTTGTCTCGGTTATCCTTTGCTGCATTATTTTGCTGGTTCTGTTTGGAAAAAGCTTCCAGGTCGTTCGTACTGGCATGAGCAGCAGCACCTGCTGACTGCCGCTGGCTCTGAATATCAGCCTTCTTTAGGTAGGAAGCTGGGGCCCAGCCCTCACGGCCCTGGTACCTGAATGGATGGATAGGTACTGTAAGTGGCTTTAACAGAGATAGACTAAACACACACAGTCTTTTTGACATTATAAATATGTAATTTCCCCCCCTTTTTTATATAAATATTGTGAAATATTTTTTTTGTTTATTTGGATATTTAAGTATTTTTTCATTTGCTGAGGCAGATTGGTAGATTGGTGGTCTGTGCCGCAATCTTGTAATCCTGAGGCTGCTGGTTCAAGTCCAGATTGTGTCAAGTAGGGCAACTGGCATAAAACAATTGCCAAATAGTTGCCAAATACTGCTACCCTGCAGAGGGTAGCAGTCAAAAGAACAACATTTTCTTCATCTTGCTATCTAAACTATTTTGACTGGCTTGTTGAACCCCTGCAAAGAAAGACCAAGTGAGCTGTCAGCTGTTTTACATACTGGTAAAACTGAGAAACCTTATCTTTTTACTTCCAAATCAGTTCTTCAGTAGAGCCTCGGTGTAAAATGTTGAAGAAAAAAAAAATAAAAGAAGAATCTGGCACTTTTGCTCTTCTTTTGTATCTGGATGTTGTGTTGATCTCCAGTTGGCATATACATATAAAAATAAATACTCACAGCAATACAATTTTTCACTGGACTGAATGCATTTTAATCTGCTAAAACATATTTATTGGAAATAATAGAGATATATTCTTTAAATTTATCACACAAAATGACAAAAGTTCAGTGGATGCTTGTTGGTACTTCTACCAGCCAAGATATTTTTAGGTCACTGTATTTAAGTATGCACAACTATCTCATTAATATATATTAACTTGCAGGATGTCACAGGTTTCAATTACCTGATCTTCCACCAGCCTTCCAAATTCTTCTGAATGACCTCGACAGTCATTCCTCTCTCAAGATCAATCTCATCCTGATCCCTGGCAGAGTACGGGTAAATCACAGAATACTTCTCTTCTATATTTAAAACAAAAACACAGATGTGTTAAACATAAGAATGCAATATCTAATATGTAATTTACTGTGTACAGGGGTAGCACAAATCAATGTGACAGGGTAAAAGCTGGGAGGCAAAGCAACAGGTTTAAAAAACGTTGACATTTTTAAAAGTAGGGTGCAATCTGTGATTTTCCTCACATTTAAATAGAATCAAGATAATTGGGAGTGTTGTTATTATAAGCATTTGATATTGTTAGAATGCACTTAATATTTCAACCTAATGATGAGAAGTCCCATTTTAATCCTCACTTTATGATTGAGGACACTGTAGGAGTAGGTTTTTCATGTATTACCTAACTTATTTATTAAGGCAAGGGGTGAGCAGCATCTTGTGGAATGAAGAAACAAATGCACAACACCAAACACTCATACCTCTTTCAAAATAGTGACTAGAAAAGGACAAACTTGTTACGGAAGCAGGGCGTTATTTCTACTAATGCCATTGTATATGCTGCAAACATTCACAATATATCTATAGTCAGTGTACAATAAAATTGTATTACTTGTACAATAAAATTGTATTACTTGTTATTTTGCTTATTCATTTTACATATAAAGTACATTTTTACAACATTAGTGCACACTTAACATTGCATGCATGGGATTTTACTACATGCCTGGATCCCTCATGCTACATACAAGCATGCATGCATAAACATGAACAAGCATTTACACTGTTGTATTTGCACAATCACATACAAACACAATCAGGATAGGAGAGAAAAGAAAGGCGTGCGCTCCACCTTGCCCAAAGCCTGTGCTGAATAGATCCCCTAAAGTTCTGCGACGACCCACGTGCCTTGGCAGTGACCAGAACCTCCGAGGCACTGACATCCCAGCACAGTAAGTGGGGCAAAATAGGAAGTGAGTATTACAAATAGTATGTTGTCTGGATGATGTTTTCATCTTAAATTAAAGCACTATCAGCACAGATTCAGTAACTTGTTTTTTCTTTTACCCTTTCACCAGCAAATGTGTCATATTTTAAACAAGTGTTGAATTTTCTATTTCCTTGCAAAGTGATTTTACAAGTTTTAAACTAATGTAATATTTTTAACTGTGCTGCTGCACAGTACTGTACTACAGAGCAACATTATTGGGTTAGTGAAAGATGTTGAGCAGACATCAACAGATCTCAGTGTCTCAGGAGTGGCTTCCTTTAAACCTAGCTAAATCACCAAGCACATATTAAACACACAACCTGCTGAAGAACTTTAATAATGAAATCATTTCTGAACAATTTAATCCCATCAGTCGGTCTTTGCTGATATAACATTTTATGATCAAAATTGAATGCATAATGAATTTTCCAGTATAACTGTCAGTAGGTTAATGTTGATATGACCGACACCTTAAAACCTAAATAATTTGTCACTATTTTTACTGTTAATTTTAACTCCAATACAATGTTGATTCAATTATTTTGTAACCATTTTGTCTCTGGTCTACTCCACTTGTTTATCTACCAATAAACTGTTTTTCCACTTTAATTCAATAAATCTGTGAACATGTCAGTGTTTGTGGATGTTTTACAAGTTGGTTATTAATGTTCAGTTATAGAGAACATGTTTTTTCTAGCTTGAAAAGTCTTGCAGTATGATCTGTGATTTGCATGCTGGCTGACTACTATTCCTTGCTTAGAGTACCTGAACTCTTTCCATTTGTACAGTATTGTTAAGGTATGAAAAAATATCATTGTTCAAGCTTAATAATGAGCTTTTGAATAGATTTTTTTTTTTAAATATAAAGGCAATTCCCATACAACTTTCCGTACACATTTATTCAACATTCTACAAAAGCATGACCAACTGATCATTAAAATTACATAAATGTACAGTTTAACCCTAATTGGTCACCTTAATTTAATGGATCAGAAATAATTTGCACATATTGCAACGCTTGAGAAGAAGAGCTTTGAAAATGTCTCTTTGTGGGATTGTTGAACTTGTTAAAGCAATTATACCTTCTTCCCCTGGAAGAGAAAAGTCATCAGGGTCATCCTGTGCCTCAAGGCAGGTGGCAGGGACCCAACCCTGAGCATCTTCTGAGCACACAAACCACCACCCTAAATGAGCAGAATACAAACACACTGTCAAAAATGACTGCGATCTTAAGCTCCTTCAGCAGAACTGCATTAAAAACTGACATTTTCTGATAGCAGAAATTATTACATGTCAGCAAAGCTTTTAACTGCATCTACAAATGTAAATGAGCTTTTCTCTGAAAATGACTTTTTTAAAGGTTAAAATAATAATTATTATTACGTTATATAGATAGATATATAGCACTTGCCAGATTCATTTTTCTCAATGACCTCCACAACTTGACCCACTTGCAGGCTGATCTCAGTGCTCTCTTGCTTCTCATAGTCTGTTACTGCCACATACTGCTCGGGGAGCAGAGGGTCTGCAGAGGTGGAATCTCCTGCTGAAAAGAAGTTTATATTTCTTTCTGTGCCTCTTTTAGGAAATATAAGAGTAAAATCTCACCAATGTGGAACAAGCCTTCACTCTATATACTCCTCAAGATCTTTGGTAATCTTAGCTAATGTGGTATTAACTTTGAGTGATAAGATTGCCCTTGTGTGCTTTTGAGGTATTGACATTTAAAGGTTTTGTATCTCACTGACCAAATACGATTTGACTTTTTAAAAATGTCAGCTTTTATGTGCTCTTTAAAAAAAATCTACTAAAAACTACACTTCAGAAGGTTTTTATTCAACCCATTTCAAACTTAAAAGGTTGAGTTTTACTTCAGAAGTCATCCTTTCTGCAAAAAATCTTTCATAGGTAAAAGGAGCCAAGGCTTATCTGCATTATAATTACCAAGACATGAGACAGAGGAGTTAATGTAGGGTTTAGAAACATGGCGTGGGGGAATAATGAGCCGACAGTGGAGCAGAGATGGACATGGAGCACATGGATATTGGTAGTAAAAAGTATGATTTGAGAAGGGCGTTAATTTGTTCATCAACATAGATACGACTTCAACATAGACAACCAAGACCCACCACCATTAGCAACAAATCAGTGTGAGAAAAATCATCTTCAAAAAAAAGAAAGGGTTACTTAGCAAGCACCTGCTAACTCTCAATAGCATAAACAATGTGCAAGTTTTAAAAAAACTTGTAGCTTGCCTAATATGTCAGGACTCAAAACAGCTATGAATCTCAATTCTGTGTAAAAGAAAAATCAAAAAAATAAAAAATGAAACAAATAGAATCTATCAGCCAGAAAAGTAACAAACCTAGCTTAAGTTAGTTATCTACATGACAAAACAGCAATGATATGACAGAAATTCATTGTAATTCATTAGAACAGCAGTGGAAGGCATTGACATGAGTTTGGTTTTAAATAAATAGTTTGGATCTTAACAGTTTTCCAGGTAAAATAATATATTAGTTCTGTATTTCTCTAAAACTGAGATATTTGAGATTTGTTTATCAAAATTCTCCTCTACCAGATAATACCTGATGTCGAAGCATAGCAAAAGTACAATATATTTCCCTCAAACATTTAAAGAGTACAGAAAAATTGCTCTAATATTAAAAAGAGTTCAACTGCCTTATTACTTCTACCATATTTGACTTAGACCCAAAGCAAGCCCAAAGCCTTCAATAGAGCCCAGGCCTGGGAAAAAACAGAGCGGAACAGATCACCAGTGACCCACCAGGTTACACACACAGCACGACAAAGCATGACAGTGCGTTAACTACCTCGCTTTAGGACAGTAGTCGCTCTCTCCACAAACCCTGATGAAAAGGAAAATGAATGGAGAAGAAAACTGAAAAAATAGCATGGACGCAATTTCAGAACATTTGGTGAACTTAGAGCAAAAAGAGTATGTAATCAGGAGGACAACAAAGTTGTTTTGTTTTTTTCTTCTCCCTCTTACTGGCATTTTGATAGGGTCAACTTCTGCAAAATAGTCATTATTAAATAGTTTTTTTGATAGAAAAAAAAAGTTAAAAGGAAAATATATTTTTTAAAACCTATATATATTTCAACCACTAGATGGAGATAAAGTCATAACATA
>JAOXNZ010000030.1:7352873-7363941 GCA_028566095.1 Kryptolebias brasiliensis
CATAACATAATCTACAGAGGAATCATAAACAATACTAAAATTAAAATAAAAGAAACATATACAAATAACTATTTTTTTCTCTTCTCTACCGGCCACCCCTAAATTAAATAAATAAATAAATCACCTAACTTTATTAGCATTGTATACACACAAACAAAACTGTCTTACCGGTTTTCTTCTTTCCAATGGGTTCCCTGTTAAAGAAAGCAAAACACCACATTAGAAGTAAAGGAAATGCTTTAAAGAGGAAGAAGATAATCCTAACAAATCATATTTTTATTAATATCACGTATCACACAACAACTTCCATTTCAAATAATCTAATAATTCTGTTTCTGAAAATTCCTATCAAAACACACTCAAAAATTAATAATATTGTATTAGTTTAACCTGCTACATCTTTTGCTGTTCATCAGGCTCGTTGGGGATGAGGATCTGCTTCCATCTACAACCGAGGCCAACATGTGTAAAGCTGAGCACTAACATTTGGCCCGATCTTGAATTCAATATAGCATCTGCTCTGTCTGGTTTAGACATTAGCCAGATAAATAGCCCATCACTCCACAGCAGCAGTCACGAGTTGATTCAACAGCCAGATGCTTCCAAAACTCGTTTGTGGCTAAAGCTCAGCATTTTTCTCTCTCACTCTCTTCTTCTCTGTCTCTTCGTTATCTGAATATTTCTGCCTCACTTTTTGGCCTTCCATTGTGTCCCATTTTCCAGCTCACATCTTCCACATCTACTTAGCTCAGTCTCTTATTTCCCTCGATAATTTGTCTTGGCGGGAACTCCTTATTGGTTTCCCTGCATCAACATAAATGCTCTCAGTTTCATAAAACATTGTTCGATTGCTAGAACTGTTAATTGCAGGCCTAGGTCTCAATAAATCTGAACCTATACGCCTCCCCATTAATGTACTAAAATAAGAAGCATCAAGGCAAGCTAAAGCTGTACTAATAACACTGATCATTATGGAAGAGTGTGCTTAGCATACAAATATGTTCTGTTAATTTCCTTCTTACAGTGGTGAGGCCAGGGTCACATTTTGTTGAGGACACAGCCTGTATCTTTGGCTTGACAGGAATATTTTTTAACTTGTTTTGTACGTGTCTGGGTGAGTCTCTGCCTCAAGTGGAAGATTTCAAGTATCTGAGAGTCTTGTTCATGAGTGTTGGTAGGACAGAGCCAGAGAAGGATCGACAGAGCTGGGGCTTGCCCACAGTAATTAGGGCATTGCTCCAGTCTATTGTGGTGAAGATGGAGTTGAGCTGCAAAGTAAAGCTTTCAATTCACTGGTTTGTCTATTTTCCAGCTCTCACCTATGGTCATGAGGTATGGGTCATGACTGAAAGAACAATATTCTGGAAAAAAAAAAATGGTTGAAATGAGCTTCCTCTGCAGGCTGGCCAGGCTCAGCCTTGGAGATAATGTGAGGAGCTCCATCAACTGGGGGGTGAGTGTGATTACACACAAACTACTGTTTTCTTGTAATACAAAATAAGCTAAATGAGTTCAAAATTGATCAAAGACAGCCGTACAAGGCAGAACAAGTTCACAAACTCATTGAAATAAAATCTAAGCGTTTACACTTCATCTAATACCTTATGACCTAACTGCTGCCCTATTACAAGAGACTTACGGTATTGATTTATGCGATGAGTGTCATCATTCCCACCACACCTCACTAAACCATCTTGCTTCTCTGCAAGTTTTATGTGAAAACCTCTTTATTCTTTCAGTCAGTCTTAATCCATCTTGATCCACCAACTAATTACCTTTTCATCCTTACAATCCCACCACAATTTTGACTTTTCCTTACCTAGTCTCATTCTTGTTACAACCCTTCTTTTTTTTCCCCCTCCAGATATCCCCTTTTCTTTTTCATCTTTTCTGGGTTTGTGATAATTTACTTCCTCTTTCAAATTAAGTTCTCCTGTTCTTCTCCTCTTCACTGCTCTTAAGGAAAAGTCTAACATGCCCCTCTCAATGCAGTGGATTTATAGGGCACAATAAATCTGTTTCCACATTTGCTGCTGCATCTGTGCAGCAGGTTTGTTGTCAGTCAGCCAAACAATGGGCTGCACTAATGGAAAGCAGCAATCCAATTTCAATACAGACAAACCAAGGTCTTACCTATTTTAGTCCCCCTCAAGTAAATACCCCCTCTCTGTCTTGCCCCTTCCTACAAATAACTGGGGTTTTGAATGAAGAATAAAGTGGTAGGGTGGCTTGGCCCAGTGGGTAGGGCGGTTGGGGGTTTGATCCCCAGCCCCTGCTGTGTGCCAAAGTGTCCTTTGGGTAAGACACTGCACTCCCACTTCCCACCAATATGCATACAGTGTATGAGTAAGAATATAAAAAAGTGCTGGATATAGTGTGCATAAAAATATATAAATGAACACTGTATGAGTGTGTGTATGAATGTGTGAATAAGAAATTTTATAAAGTGGTTTAAAGAACTTATATTGTGCATGAAAATACATAAAAAACAGTGTTTATGTAAAATAAGTTAGAGTCTTATCAATTTCTAAAATTGTATTTTGTCTTTGTATTTCCGTTTCACAGTATTTTGGCTAAACATCATAAGCTTCTTGGTGTTTATCCATCAACCTGCTAATCACAGATAATCAAGCAACAATCGTTTTATCACATCACAGCCCTCTGAATCATAATCAAATCGAATCATGAGGTATCTAAAGATTCCCAGTGTATATCAGCTAATTTTGAATAACATAGGCTTGCTCTTCTCATCCATCTCATCAGCAAAGTTCATCGTATTGCTCATTTTTCTCTGAAGTGCTCTTTTTTAATGTTTATTTGCTCTGCAAAAGCTTATCTTCTTCTCCTGCTTAGTATTTAAGACGTGAAGTTACTCCTCTGTCTCCTTTAACTATAATTACATATTCTTTTAAAGAGAAAGCAGAAAGCAAACCTCAAAGTGACTTCTACATTATAGATGACAACACGACAGGCTGATGTGAGTGCCCATTTTACATTCATTCTCCATTGCAGATTCTATTGATTGTCCTTGGCTAACAACCCCCAGATGTTTACTCTACTCAGTGTAAGTCACTCCAGATTAGATCTGAGAAATAAAAAAAGACTGAAATGTAAACTCTGAACTGGTTTTGACAAGATGTTATAATCATATTATGGAAAGTTTTGCACAAAGTTTTACAGTAAAACATGCATTTTATCCTCACAGCATGCTTCAGCAAGTGTTGACTTAAAATTCTAATTCAAAATGAAGTAATCCTAATGTTTTTTATGGTGCTGATAGAATCAGGTAATAAGGAAACCTAATTATTATCTATCCATCACCTCCAAGATTCAGATCACATTTAAGAGAGCCACACTTTGTGTGCTATTTTAATGCTGGCCCAATGTGAATTCCTATCATAGGTCACAAAACAAATCACCTCCATTTTCTGCCTACTGAGGCAGCTTCTCAACACTAAACACAAGTATGTGGAGACAGAGGTTAAAACTAATGCTCCAGCTGACAGCTGTTGATGACAGGGGGGAAGAAGAGGGCAAAATGTGAGCCTGACATCTTCTAGCCCTGAAGGGAGTAGTAACCTTAAGAACTAATTTGCAACCAAAGCTTATATGTGAAGTTCTGGGTGTTTCAGCACACATATTTATATTTATATGTGTGTGTTGGGTGGTAGTGTTCAATACACACTGGTGTCTTTGTTTTGGCACATACTTACTGTCAACACTCAATATGACACTAATATGTTGAGTACGATTTACAAGCAAAAAGAGAGCAGCTCTACAAGTGTTAAGAGTAACCTGCAGTCTCAGCTGTCTGAGCCTGAGCTGCAGTTACATGCTGAAAAGCAAACTCAGCACTTTAAAAAAAGCATTAAGCATGCTTCTGCTTGAAAAAAAAACATCAGGTAAGAGAATGACATTATGCAATTACAACCATTAGAAGGTGTAATGAATGCTCATTACCAGCAGAATGGATGGTAAATGCTTACAGGATGTGACATGAGCCACAGGATCAAAAATTTGCCATTAAATGCTAGCCTGGAGTTTACAACATTTCAGAAAATCAAGTGTATTTATCAATAAATCTTACTCTTTGGGTGGGTTGAGGTCTTCAGGTCGAGTCTCAAAGAACACGCGAACCTCCTCACACTGGGAGATGTAGACTGGCAGTTGGATCAAAGCCTACAAGAACAAAAGACAGCAGGAAACTTAAAATGAGAATTACAATCACTTCAGAGTGTAGAAAAGTGACCAGAGGTTAAATGAAGTGTTTCACTTCTTGTCCTTGTATTAAAATAAGCAATATAGAGGCACATATTTGAAACAAAAGGAAAATATTAAAAAATTATTCTGACGTTTTAATTTTTTCATTTTTCCCCCCACAATTTTAATATACAAATGCATAAACAATAAACCAATTTGTAATGTTAATCTATCTTTGTTTTGTTCTACAATAAGACTATTTCTTAGGTCTCAGGCTCAACTCTTTGATTCATACTTTTCTCCCTTATCTTACACTTCTGCAAAGGATCTCTGAAAGCAGAGAGATTAGCACTGACAGCAGAACTTGAGATGAAAGACAAACAGCATTCAGGTTTCTGTTTATTGGCATGATCTCTTTCACAAACACACATACACAAAGCTTATCTTATCAACCAAGTCTCTTTTCCCAACTCTATTGTGTGTCCGTGTTTTATCTGCTCCTTCCAGTCTTTCACTTTAACTCTCTCTGATGGAAAGCTGTGAAACAGATAATCACTCCAACAGCTTGATGCCCTAAAAGAGAAAACAGCATAGCTGCCAACAGTGACCCTATGAGGACCATTTCTTGCTTCTGATGAAGCTAGGCCACTCCTTTATACGCTGGCAAGCCAAAACTCAGTGCTATCCATCAAGTTTCCTCTACTAGCCTGCACCTCTGTTTTTAATACTCCTAAGTGTTTCAGTGTTGTCCTTCCAAAGGAGCAGAGTCAACCTTTACTAATGTCTATCACACACTGACATAATGTCAGGGCTGATGTATATGGAAAGGAAGCCAAAGTCTCAACTCAAATGTCTTTGTCACATGTGCTACATTTTTCTTGTCATTCTTATGACTGGAGAGCCAACCCAGCAGCTTGTCATGTGTCAAAAGAAAGATGTGGAATAACTACCATGGCCAAGGCATTATTTTGTTCACTGCAAATTTCAATAAAATACAAATGTGCATGCATGTCTACGTGTGTTTATTGATTTATGATACATATTTACATACATGATATATGATACATTCATGGTGAATTTAGAAGATCTATAACTTTAAATCCCAAAGTGGTGAGCTGTGCCTCAGGTCAGAGTGCATTCTGAACTAGTTATCCTCTCATTGGATTTATTTATCTCCTGATGTCAGCCTGTGGCTTGTCCACTCATTACAATTCTCCCCAGAGAGGAGACAGGAGGGAGGATCAGGGTAAATTACATTAAATGGACTTTATGGGTGCTCTTTATAGGAGGGCACATTAAGGTAATTGTGAGTGCCTATGTCTGTGTGTGTGCATGCACATGAAACAGTCAGTATGTGTGTATCCTCCAAGGTAAAATATGTAATGGAATTGAAAGATCTACTTCTCATAAGAGACCGTGCATTATGACTGCATTCATGCACAGAATCTTTATGAAGGCAGAAGCATAACTGTGAATGAAACGTCAACAGGAACACGGCCACTTTAGATGTTACTGTTTTACATCTGTTTCACTATGAAAGAGGATCATGTGATACTAAAACATTCAGATATTTTTTAAAAAGCTGCTACCCATAAAATATAAAGATGTTTTAAAGGTATAGTTTGTTCATTTTTGATGACCAGATGATTCCTTTTATGGCTGCACAATATTAGAAAATGTGCAGAATATGGTATATTGATTAGTATTGCAATAATATCAGCTGTGATACATCCACTGATAATGCACATGCTGATATTGCAATGATGATAAACTTTTTGATATGTTGCACAACCCTAGTGTAAAGTATAACTTGTATAAAGTAAGAAATCACTGATTCTAAAACAAAACAATATATTTGTGCGATCCATTTTACAACTTTGCGATCAAACAGCTGATCTCAGCTCATTAGTCTTAATCTTGGTTTAAGCAAATAATTTCCTATTCTATGTTTTTTGTTTTGTATTTTTCTTTTCAATTTTCTTTCAACCAAAAGAGTT
The DNA here is from genome assembly GCA_028566095.1 of Kryptolebias brasiliensis. Lineage (NCBI taxonomy): Eukaryota > Metazoa > Chordata > Actinopteri > Cyprinodontiformes > Rivulidae > Kryptolebias > Kryptolebias brasiliensis. The sequence continues at coordinate 7,359,071 of JAOXNZ010000030.1, forward strand.
TCCTGACAAGAATAAAAACATACAGCTGCACAACCAGGGAAATTCCATTTGAGTCAGGATAAAGCCTCAGCTGTACAACACAAGAGCTGACTCAGCTCTTCCAAGAAAACAAACTGAGTTTCACCTCATCAACCTGGCTACAATTCAGGGTCTATACAGATGCCACATCTGCTCGTAAAGTGAGGTTGTGATTCATGTAAAACTGAAGTCAGAGGTCTAGCAAAAGCTTATGTGAATTTTTTATATCAGTCTAACAAGATAATTCAACACTTCAAAAGCTAAAATGTATAGCCTTACACACATTTACAAAAAAAACTTCCACAGAGGAAGAGGAAAGAAACTGAAGTAGAATAGGGTCAGCGATTCTTACAAAACACCCCCACCTACACACATAGACCAATAAGCCCACTCATTCCTCCTTGAATCTCTTATTTTTAACATAAGTGGTTAAAGATGTTGCTACATCAGCTGTACATTCCTTTAACTCCAGAGAACAAAGGGGCCCTCCAGTCCTCAAGACTGTTTATCATGCACTAAAGTATCTTCACCTTGAGACCTTGTGGATAGTTGTTTTTAGTGAGGAAAAAGGTTTTCAGCAGTTCCATATGAGACGCCGATAAGCTCAGTGATGATTCATGATTTTCCTAATTTTGAAGACCAGTGACCAAATGATAAAATAAGACATAAATACAAGAAACAATGAGTAAGGGCTTAGTTTGAGTAACAATTTTCTCACTTAGGAAGAATTACACAATTAAGAGCCTTAATGCAAGAATTTAACAAACTCAGCCTACAGGTTGTGGCTATGCTGACTGGAGCAAGCTCAGCAGTGAGCCATTTTTTGGTCTTATACTGACCACCACAATTAGACATACAACAACCACTGTTTTTTTCAGAAGTCAAGAAATGCCTATTATACATGTCTGATGACAAAATTGCAGCTGGTTACACATAGAAAGATTTCTTGGTTACCACAGGAAAGCTGTCAATGTTATTGAGAAAATACTAAGTTGCTGACAGGCTGAATATCAGTCAAAGTAACAAAGAACTCCCTGAGTTGTGGTGATTATGTATTTGTCAAACGGAAACTCACAGTTGTTCGGAATTTGCAGTTTTATCCAAGTTTCAGATTCAAAAGCATATTTTCCATCTTTTATTCACTTAACTTGATACAAAATGGGCAAAATACTTTTTTTTCTATTTTTGACAATCCTATTGTAATTTTTTTAACTTGTTGCTAAGAAGATAGGAATTCCTGGATAAAGACATTGTTCACGAAGCACAAGAAACAAGAACTTTTAGGGTTTTAAATATGACAGTGATCAATAAACTCACTCTGCAATACTCGTTGATGGGCCTTAGTCTCTTCATTGCCACATCTCTGATATGGCTCCTCCTAAACAGAATCTTGCCTGAAAGAGAAAAGGAAAAGTAGACTTGGGGAAAAAAGAAAAGAAAAAAAGAAAAAAACAAAACCAAAAAAACCCAAAACAATCAAGCTTATTCATTTTGAGTAATCAATAGCAAATGAGTATGTACTATGCCTTATCATGCCTGATTACTGTGTGTATACATAAACTAAAGCAAAAAAAATGCATTTGAGTGGCATTTAAAAAAGGTTGTTGACACAATAAGGACACAGAAGCTTCTACAAAACATGATTAGTGAATCGCCATACATTTACTAAAGCCACAGCATCAATAATGCTGACAACACAATGAGGTGAGCAAGATGCTTGTAAAATAGTTGGCCATTCAGAGCCACAAATAAATGACTTTAGGAAGGAAAAGTATGTCTGCACAAAAGTTTAAAATGTTCTGCCCTGTTCTTATCTCCTTACACACACAACCAATCACAGATGAGCTGGGTCGTCATAACAAGAACAAGAAATGGCTACAAACAGGCCTCCTAACAGTTTGCAGGATGTTTCATATTAGCTTCAGATGCTTTTAGTTGCAGAAGCTTCACCAATATTTTCACAAAAACACTTTCAGTGAAAATCCATGAACTTTACAGGGTGTCAAGAACACAGTTAGATCATAGGAGCAAAAGAGAATGCATTTGAAAAGATATTTTAAACACAAACACCAATAAATTATTCTATTTTGTTTTTCAAGCTCATTATCTAAAACTCACTGAAGATGATGCCAAGCTATTAAGTTTGTCAACTCAGCTGTTTCCCCTTTGATGCTAATGTTGGCCTTTTCTAAATGGCATGACGCACACAACTTGAAGACTGTAGCTTTTCACTAAATCCGACTATTAGCTGCTTTTACTGTACATCACCTGACCAGCTGACTCGGGCGGTAAACAAAAAAAAAAAAAGGTAAAACCACATGAAATTATTTCATTGAGTGGGTGAGACTACATCTGATCAGTGTTCAATTATTTTTGTAATTGCTGTTATTGTTTTTTCACAAACACAATGGTTTCTTTTAGTTATTGTACTAAAACCTTTCAGAAATCTGAACCTCAAATCATGTACAATTTTATTTGTTACAATCAGTTTTACAGCTTTAGTAAAGTTGTTAGCATGAGTATTGACTCCTTACATAATGATTATGATTGAACATTATTTTATTTAAACATTTTACACTCAACCAGTGTATTTGGGAACTGGAAGCAGCAAAATCAAGTCTAAAGTTACTGGTACGAGTACTTGGCCCAGTTTTTGAGTCATTTGGTTTTTATTTTATTTTTTATTATTTCCTGCATAGCATATAGGAACAGCATCTGCACAATAGTAATAAATAAGTCAGACATAACAATAGAGATTAGCTCTTTTACAAATGATGGCATTTTATATTTAAGAAATAATCATTTCTTCAGAGGAAGTGAAAGCACACACTGAACAAGTTCTTAAAGGTAAAGAGATTTAAGAGTCAACTCTGATGACTTCTACTGCTCCTCTTTTTCCACTCATCCTGTTCTCCTTTCCCCTTCATCGGTTTTAAAACAAAAAAGCACTCTTGAAGATTTTCCACAGCTCTTTGGGGTCAGGAGTAAAGCAGTGACTCAACACTGCCCACTTTGTATGCACAGCAGCTCAGGGATGCAGACGATGAAAAGAGATTGTTTGGGTGGGGGAGAGGAGGGGGCTGCGGCTGCTGCCCTGGAGCCATGGTTGAAACAGGCGAGACTTTATGGCTAAACTCTCTGAGGCAGCAGTGGGCAAAGGTATCAAACAACTTTTGTTTCCTGAAAAGACTGGCAGATGTAAAAAATAAATAAAAAAAAGAAACTATCAGAGAGGGCAGCACAAGAGGTTTGCTGTTAGTCATTTCATACGTGAAGGGCAGCGCCCAGGGGTAACTACAGCAGTTAGAGCTAACCACTTTTTATATGTCTCCATCTCTCTCAGGAGACAAAAGTTGGATGATACATGCACTTACTGCTGCCTCAAAGATTTTCCATAGAAGAAGAATCTCATTACCCTTTGTTTTACAGTGTGCCCCACTCAGAATTCTCAGTTTTGAAAAGCCCCACAAATTCACCTTCACTTTACATCAACAAGGGATCAGGACACAGTCAACTTTGCGTGAATGCACAAAACATAAGTGTAGGGCTAAAAAAGTATAAGGGACATGGTGAAATAGGATTTGGTTTAAATCACCAGACTCGCCAATGTCTTTTGCTACTTCAGCAAGATTTTAGGTATAAAAGGTTTGTGAAAGCACCAAGGCTAACTGTAGTGACAAATAAAAAAAAACTTGAGCTATTTGAGCTTAACTTAAAAAATATTCAAATACTTTGTTTTGATATAGTAAAACTCACATTTTAAATAAAAGGGATAAATAAATAACATGATTTCTTGAAAATATTTTATGTAGGTTTAATATTTCTTCAACCAATGTGGTTGGTTTCCTATAATAAGAAAAGTCTTAAATTTAAAAGGGAAATATTAAAATGCATTGTCATTTTATAGTGAAACTTTGATTTATATTTACTTAAACCTGACACTTGATTTAAACTGTGCTCATGACTTTATCTTACAAAAAGGGTGAATTCTCAAATTGTTGGAGTCAAGAATTGATATTTAGCCAAAACTGAGGACTCAAGTTTAGAATATTTTATTTTACTTTTGACCTGGTCTTGAGTACAATGGCCTGCCTAAAATGGAACCAATCAGCACTGCTGCAAAGCATTTGTGTAGTTTCTAGATTTAAAGTGAAAAATAACAATGTTGGTTTGTTGTTACAGCTGGGTTTATGAATGCATTACTGACTAATTCTAGACACCTTTTTTAAATTTAGAATTTAGGGCACGTCTGTAACTGGTACAGCACATTTGTGCAAAAAAGAAAACACTCAGAAATACTGAAAACAAAGGAATGTTATATGAATCAAGCTGAAGCAATTAGGTCATTGTAACCCTTCAAAAATGTTGTGATTTTAAGGCCGTCATCAAGAACTGCCTGGGGAATGCAAGTTATTTAGCTGCAAAGATATACACTTATATACACTTTGCAACATGCCAAACAGAGGGTTCCCAGACAAATAAAGTTAAAAAAATGTGTACCATAAATCTATCACTTGGAGAAGAAGGAGAAAAAATAAACACTCAAAATTACAAATGCATAATTTACTTTTTGGACAATATTATCTCTTATCATCAAGAAGCCCTTGCGAGACAAACCCACATTCCATCATGGGCCTTGTGTATTTCAAATGCATATTTGTTTGTACTGCCTTAAAAATCCTCTTAACATTGTACTGGGATAAACTGATAAAATGCATAATTACTCCTAAATGTCTAAGATGAATTTGGGCACTTGGGCCTTCGACAAATATTCATAAGATAGTCTGTAGACACAGTATTTTTTGTGCACCATAGAACAGAGTTAGGAGACTTTCAGGATGATTTTGCAAAAT
>JAOXNZ010000030.1:7364041-7394757 GCA_028566095.1 Kryptolebias brasiliensis
ACTTTCAGGATGATTTTGCAAAATATAAAGGATGGATTCAGAACAAAATGCAGTCAAGTTTCATAGTGATTGCAACTGGCAAAAAAAAAAAAGCGTGAGGAGAAATTCTACACTGTGTTCAGAAACAGAAAAAAAAAATCTCCTGCTGATGTGGAGTTACTAAAAGAGTAAAAGCAGCTTGTGGCCCTAAACAAACCAAACCGAGAAGAGAAAAGCACTTCAGTGCTTAGTAAGGCTGGCCTCAGTCCATACTTGCCTTAAACTGAATAATTTTTCCTGGCTGAAATGTCAGCGATTCAGATGAATGTTAGAACTGAACCCTTTTCAGAGTATCCTTGGTCTGATCAGGAGTCTGAGACTAGTACCAGCCATTTAAAAATAAAATAAAATATTTGCATAAACATCATATCGATCAAGATTAGTCTATAAAATACCTTAAAAGGTACCATGTTCAGACAAATTACTCATCATTAGATGTCTTAGAAGCCCTTTATGAGCTGTAAAGGATTTTGTGACCGTTCTTCTCTTCAGTGTTCAAACATTGCAAGTATGGGGTGTTTTTTAGTTTGAGTTCTCTCAATGAGTTCCAGACCTGCATGGACATAAAATCCATTCCCCCACCCATCTCAGGCCTGGTGGGGGAGATGTGGGTGGAGTCCATGGGTAAGCCTTTTTTTTTCCCTCATAAAGGCATACTTTCAGAAGGATTTCAAAAGTCGGTCAACAAAGTTAGTCAACCACACCGAAAGTCCAAACAAGTTTCAGTGTCTCTTATTTTGTAGGAAAGAAAAGATGGGATTCTTGTTATAGTCTATTATATTTCACACAAACTGATTGACTCAGTTCAGACAGAATTGTATGTGGTATAACAAATAATTCTGTCTTGCTTTGTACATAGCAACAAGGTCAGTTACAACTGCCCCAGCTTACCCCAGTTTTTACTTTATTTAGCCAGCTGCCTTTTTATTTAACGCCTATTTAAAGTGAAATCTATGTGTTTCTGACAGAGTAATCAAAAGGAGAATAAACTTTAAAAAAATACTCTGAAACAGTGATGGGAAACACAAGATATGCAAACACTGAGAAAATATGCAAACTTTAGCATATTTATAAATGATATACATTACTTATTGGCAGTAATAAGTAACTGAAAAAGTCCACAACATAGGATGTTGTGAGCGTCAACTCGCTCATTTCATACGAACAGTTTAAAAATAGAGAGATAAAAATAGAATCAGTTATGTAATAAATTTGAAATTAATTCTTCCTGTTTTTTTATATATGGGGACCTACTAAGACATCATGTATGTCTGTGTATGAAAAGGACAGTGTGTTCAAGTCTTACCTGGTAAAAACGGAATGATTCGGCGCTTGGGGTCTTTCTGACCTCCCTCCACTGGGAATTTATCCAGCAATTCCATCTGAAAGCAAACCATTATTTGAATGTTACTGGCACATAAAGTTATTTTTTATGTATATACACACAGTCAACACAGGGCAGTTGAAGGTGGTTAGGAAGCAATTTTTCACAAATCAGCAGTTTCTACAGGGAATTTGGCCAACAAGGGCAGGTCTGACAATGATCAGGAATGTACTGACCAGATGGTATGGTTTTTCCCTCAGTTTTATATGTTGCTGAAGCTAAGGGTCTGTTAGCAGCCAAGCACTGCTGACATAGTGGAACATTTCTGTTTCCATCAACCAAAGGCCAAAAAGCAGCAGTTTCTTATTTCTCCAAATCTCTTCATTTTTTTTTTGTTAATTTGGTTTTTCTTTCCTTTTAACGCTGTCTTTAGAGTTGTTCCTATTCTAGGACATACAGCGAACAAGTATATTCATATTTGTTTTGATAAATAAATACCACCATGCTATTTTGACCCATGAACTCAGAATATTTGCTCACTTTCTCTAGTAGACTTTGTATTTTGATATCACCTCTGTTTAGCCTTTAGTTATGAAACCTTGTACGATTTTACTTATCAAAACATGAACAATAAAAAAGAAATTAACATGTATTTGTCATTGTTTATCACACATCATTAAAACAATGTAACAAAGAAGGTGCATGTTTTTTTGAGTTTCTGAGGAATTTGTTGCATAGAAAGGCACAACTAGAGGATTCTAATTTTTTATTTTACCTGGGAAATGCTAAGCTAAAATCCAATTTTTAAAAAAGAATTATTCCTATATGCACATCATATAAGCACATTCCTTAAAACTAAGCAAAGTCTAGCAATCAAAATAAGACTTAACCTTATGCATTGTGGAAGTATGCATGTTCCTGGGTTAAGCAATCCTGCTGATGCAATCACTGAAGACAGCTGCTATAACCAAGCCAGCTTATAATAATACTACAATATCTGAGCACGATTTACACAATGTTAACTTGATAAAATCATTTATCCAAGGCTGGTCTCCAAAAAGGCATTTGAGAGTCTAAACAAACAATCCCCCACCCCCAAACATGTAACCCATAAACCCAAATGACTCATTTCCTCCACCATCAAGTACTTTGGAATCTTGACTGGTATGAGACTCATTTTTGGAATGATAAACACCTGTTTCCAAACAGGGATGTAAAAATCAAGGACTTTATTTTTATTTTTGTCACATTGCTCAGTATACTGTAAATATTTCTCCATGTTGTCTTTCTACTATTAATGTAACTATTTCAACTGTCAAGTGGTCCAACATTCATAAGTTTTGCTCCACTAAAAGGTACTGTGGACCATGACATAAAGGGGTGGTTCATACTAGTTGGGTGATCAACAACATTTAGCAGGTAATAAAGGAGCATTTTAAGGCTTTTCTGCAAGTACTGTAAAGCAGCAAAGAATGGTAGTACATAAGCATAATGTTTGGAGTGACGTTTTTCAGTGTCAAATTAAAGTATTGCCCTGCTGATCCACTAGCCAACAGAATCAGTCCAGAAACAAGCATTGTGCTTTTAGATGTATATTAAACTAGAAATCATTCAGTGTCTGGTCATGGACAGACACCAAACAGAGGTTATGAGTTTATGAAAAACTCAAGATCATCTAAAACAAACATGAGTTCAAAGACAAACACACACAAAATAGATAAAGCAAGATGTTTATGATGAGCAAAAAATGTGTGTCTGTCCAATTTTTTAAGTCAAAGTTGAAGATACAGAGGGGAAAAGGTAGATATAAGAAAAAAGAAGAGACAAATACTAAACTCAAAAAGCATCATTCTGCTTAAGAGTCAGAGACTTAGTCAATGACACAGTACCACCTTAAGAAGGCTAGCATAAACACAGAGACAGCCAGCCAGACAGAGACAAAGAAGATCTGAAACCCCACACATTGTAATTGTTCCCATGTGTCTGACTGTGAGTGCAAACACTCCAGAGTCTCTGTGTCTACTCTAAACCTTACATCTACTCTGTAATCAGAGCCACTCAAACAAGCAAAAGCATATGGAAAGAGTAAAGCCAGCTATGTCATGAAATCAACATCAAATATTTATCCTTCAGAGGGGAGTGGGTGACAGGATTGCAGAGGAGGACATCAGTACGTACCATTAATGCTAGGTTGGTCATATTATAGCACCTTTATAGAGTTCAGTTGAAGGACATGTTGTGAATTTGATAGACAACAGCAAAAAAAAAAAAAAAAACAGCTGATCCCTACCTTCCTACCTGTGACTGGAATCTGGTCATGTGGTCACAAACCTATTGATACGCATGTCATCACAAATCTTTTTTGTCGATTTTTTTTGATAAATTCTCAGGCCTATTAGGTTAAAATATTGATTTTCACCATAGCCTTCATGAAGAGAAGCCTTTACTCCTATAATAAACAATTTGTGGATATCAACTGAATAGTCTGCACAAAAGTAAAAAAAAACAAAAACAGCAGAAACTTCATTCTGCTGCATTGACCCTATAACTGCATCTGCAGCGACAATCAAAGTCTATTATTTTGATTTATGTCAGTTCCGGTTTAAATTTTTATACACTACCATAATTTGGATAAGGCAAGAACATTTAACAGCACTGTTGATTTGCCTGTGAAAGAGTAACATTTTAAACATGTATTTTAGTTTTTCTTGCTGATATGGTGAATAATATAAGTTTTGTCTAGTATATATCTGATTGCATGGCATCAGGAGTGAAGAAATAATCTCCTAAAAGTTAAAGGGGAAAAAATGAATGTTGAATGAAACCATAAAAAGGATCTGTAAACAATGGTGCTATTTTTGCAGCACATTTCCCTTAAATCTGTGCTTCTTTTATTTTATTTATTGTAAATCCATGTCTGAGGTCATTTTTAACCATTTGTAGACAATTAAGCTGGGACTGAAGCTTTTAGCAAAGCGCTGGTTCTCTTATTAAAAAATTCAATTAAAAAAAACTTCAATTCAAACACCAAAAACTACTGAAATTATTGAAAGTGGTGCTATTTTGTTAGTGTAGCACATCAAATCAGGTCTTTCTTTGGCCGTTGGAAAATGAACGAGACTGTTGACAAGATTTAGAGAAAGGTAAGAGAAAACTACTCTGTTATCTAAACTATTTTTACCATATTTCTCAACTGCAATAACTGCAAAACTAAGTCAATAAGCACAGTCAGTGTCAGTGGTCACGCAGAAAACACATGTTGTCAGAGTTTATTTAAAGTGTCAACTGACTTGTGCGAGTGGGCTGACAGGATGCGGTGAATGACACATCCTGTCAGGATCTTAAGCGCTGGAAAGACCAGACAACATCAAATGAAGAAATTGGAGATCAGAAGACAAGCAAGGAAAAAAAAGAAAAGAATAAAGACGTGGTGGTTAACAAGAAGAGCTAAATGACATCACTTTCATGGCCAGGAACCAGACAATGAGGTCAAACTACTTTCTTCTCATCAAAACCAATAGTCTGCATCAAAGTCATATTCTAACCTTCTAAATACATTTTGAAACACAATTTCAGAACTCCACACATACTACTGACAAAAAATAAGCCCCATTGATAATAAGTTGTTGCGTTTTCCAATCAGCTGCTTAAGATGACCTAAAGTACAATACTGTCAAACACTAACATAGGAAAATGACCATATTTGTATTTTTTCCATTTCTTTTTAATAGTACACCAAAATGAGCTCACCCACACAACAGGAAGTAGATGAATGACATGGCAGTGATGGTGAGGAATGCCCCAACTGAAAATACCTCATACAATACCATCAGATACTGAGTCAATGATAGTGATGCACATGCTGGTGATTTGATGAAGTAATGGAATAAACAGGGCATGAAAAGCTAAAAAAAAATCTGTGAAACATCTGCCATTCTTTATGACTATAATGTTGCAACAAGACACACTGTTATTTACAAAACAAATCTGTTGCAGAACGGATCAATTCTAATACACCAGTCACTATGCCTGGTAAAATTGCTGGCTTTTAAAACTAACTTTCCAGCCCATTGGAGATGTGAAATCCATCATCTCATTAACATTTGACAGCCTCTTTCGATTCTTCTTTCCTAAAAATAATTACCCCATTCAACAGATGTTTCTAAAAACTTCAAAAGCAAAATTACAGAAAAATGTTGGAAACGTTTGACAAAACCTCACGTCAGTTAGAATTTTTAAACAAAAGCCCAAACTCAAAAAAAAAGGCAAATGTCAGAATTTATCCAACAATTTCTTGGGGTCTCAATGTTCGAAATGTCTCTTAAACTTTGCCATACAAGTCCCAAGAATAAAGCAGGATTTAATATTGTTATTTTAGACTAATATGATATACATGATATACATAATAAAGCCTCTGTGACACAACGTGAAAATAATCAGTTAGAATTAATAGTATATATCAATTTCTGCTTGCAACTTGTAAGTCAACTTTTTGTTCTCCTTTCTTTCCAATCTATGCCCTGTAAACATTAAATATACAGTCTTTAACTTCTTTTTTTTTCCGTGACCTTGCCTCACAGACAGAAATTTGCTATGAGTAACAGGTGTCCTGTTAGCAACCTTTATAGCCTCATACCAATGGAATTAGTAATGAATACTTTACAGTCTTTTGGTTACCGGCACACTGGCAGCCTTAGGAAGCTTTGGTGAGGCATTACATGCCTTCACTTCAGTGCCCATGCTTATATTCAAATCAATTATTAAGAAACAAATTCAGTTAGTATCGACAGTATGCTTTACCTAAATTGACTGCATGCTCGTTTAAGGCAATCTCTTTACTTGATTTCTTGGGAGTCCGTGCTCTCCAACCTCAGATATTGCCAATCCCCCAGATCCATTACCTTCAAAGGAGGAAGGGAAACTATGATACTAATGAGATTTCCTTCTTGTGCAACACACACTGGCAGCGTGACGTTTAAATGATTCAGACATTTCTGTGGTCATCACTGCGGCCCTCCCATTCATCACTGTCCTCCATTAACTTCACTGGGACATATTCCGACTCCTCACACGCAGCATAATTACCAGTGTCAAAAGGGTGGAGCCAGGAAAAGCTTGCACAATGAAGCCAGACCTTCCGGTCCCTTCATGGACTCAGGATCATCTTTATTGGTGAAAAAAAAACAAAATACAAAAAGAAACACTATACCGTGTCACAACTCTTTGCCACCTGAAACATGTAGTTCTGTACTTTTACAAAACAAACAAAAAATAAAGCACTAACTGTAAAATGTATCTTCTTTTTCTCAAAACACTTGTAGCTTGTTTGCTTTGACACTTTCAATCATTTTTTCTCAATTATTGACATTTTCAGCACATGACAAAAGTTAACTGGCGACAGAATCTGGAAAAAAAGGAAAACAAAAAGAAAAACACGAAAACCAAACAGGGGAAAAAGGTCTCCAATGTGGGCATGCATGTTGCAGGCCACAACATTGTTTTGCATTTGCCAAATATACACAATACACTCAAAACAAAGTTATCAAAAATAATCTTCATTTAAAAAAAATATGTTTTTTTTTTTTACCAAAAACTGCTCCGTACATGCTGATGAGAAGTACACGTGCAGCAAACAAAGTTCACTTTGATAACTATTCATGTTAGTATAAACAAAGTCTAAGACAAACAACACGGTTACTCACCTGGAGGTCAAAAAACTTGCTGTAGCGTCTGTATATGGTTTCTGTGCTGCCATCGCTCCAGGAGACTTTGATGATGTAAACCTGTCAAAGCAACAATAGATAAATAAAAACACATATAAATTGTAACAGTAAACTTCAACTATTGAAAGCAACCTAAAACATGGAAATTTGGGGCATTATTCCTGAATTCTTGTGGTATAGTGCTGAAAATCCTATGAGACACTCTTAGTTGGCCTACATCAGACATCAGCCTTTATTATCGTCTGTTCACAAGAAAGCAGCAAGGATATCCCATTATTCAACTTCCTAAAGTATTTGAATCACTTCCTGTTGAAGAGTGGATCATTATCCTGTATGGATGCAGCAGACTGCCTATTTTGGCTTTTTACGGAATATTACCACGACGGGCATTGTCTCAGAGAGGTAAATGAAGGAACAGCTGCTTTTATCCTTAAAACAAAAGAGGCATGAGGCTTACATTAAGATTATATTAATTTCATATTGTACTTTGTAAATGATAGCTCAGCATTCTAATATGAAACACTGCATACGTTCCCAACACATCTATTATAATAAGTGAGGTCTGGAGGAAACAGACAGTTTTCAGTCTGTTCTAAGACAAAAAAAAAAAAAAGAAGGGTGAGGAGGGAGGTGATTGGAAACTCCCTGGTGGCTCACTTTGTCTGGCTGATGGCTGCTGGCCTTACTCCCAGACCATCTCTGGGCATTGCTTTCTATTCCAGGGCACTAGAGTTAGATTTTGCCATGGATGAGAGCAATGCAGACAAGAAGGGGGACAGTTTGTCTAAAAAAAAAAAAAAAAGATACATTCCAAACTGAGTGTGTGTCTGTAAACACAAGGAGCAGATGCCAATCTATACAATTTGGTAACAACTTCTGGCCAACAAACAATATAGATAGTTCAGTTCAATTTTATCCATGTAACAGTCGAAATAAAAACAGAAACGCTTGCTAAAATAAATGTTCATCAGTCATCACAAATTTAACAAAAGTCTTTAAAATAACTGGAGGTATATTTGACTGGGATGAGCTGTTTTTTGCCAGTAAACACACTGAAATGTTTTGGAAGCAATGTCAGGCCTGCATGAAAGAGAAAAGACTATGAGCACTAAACAAGAGAAGTTACACAACACAGTAAACAGACAGATGGAGAAGACACAGGACCACAAGCATAGAGTGTCCTTGGCCACCAACTCGCAGCAGTACAATGCCTGTTGGTCCCACGTTAGATTTTTACACATACAGTGTATGAGATGCAAAGCAACAAAAGAGAACATGCATGCAGAGACACAATATGGACAGAGAAGTGACAAGCACCTGTTTTGTTGCCATTAGTGTCTCATTTTTGGACTTCTTGTTCATATGATGTCACGCAGTTCAAACCGACTGTGGGTTTGCAGGCAAATTCCTGCACATTTAGTTTCTCCCACCACTCAAGTCAAGACAAAACCGCTATTGCAAAAGTGCTAATGCAAAAGTGCCACTGTGTAGAAATGTTAGAAATGACTCTTTGTCTTTTTGACATTCTTGGCAACCATCAAGCTTTGCAGAGATTGTTAAAAAGGGAAAACGGTCTTGTGTTCTTAGAACGCTGGTATTAGAATCCAAATTCATTAATCTGGTATAAATACTGAATGCAAATATCTTGCACAAAATAAAACTGCATTGCAAAGATTAAAAATGATACAGATCCAAATGTGCCAGCACACGATAATTATAGGCCTATTCTATCTTTGAACAGTGCTGTCACTGCCTTAACAAATGTTGTTTATCCTCCCTGGTCATGCCTGCAGGCCTGTTTTGAAGAGTTAATGGGAGAAACTGAAGAATGACAAAGCTTGATTTGCCTCTGGAGGGTTAGCAGACACAATGATTTGCCTGAAGTGTTTCCTGTGGACTTTATCACAGAAGGTATTAGATGTAAATAAAGCTAGAACCAAGATTTTGTTAGAATTCGGTTTGTTGGTGAGGTCTACGAAATGCATGTCTATTTGAGTGAAACTATGCAGAGTAATGGCGGGGAGGGGGGGTCCATAGGTCAGATGAGCCAAAAATCACACCTAAATCTCACAACAGAAACGTTTATATTCAATAGATTCAGCTGTTTGACTTAAAATAGGGAAATATAGCAGTAAACAAACAAGAGTTATTATCTCCTTCTCACTCTCACTCTGGGACTTTTTAAGACAAACTCAATAGGTTTCTTTGCCACTTCTGCTAAAGAAAAATAAAATAAAAATCAAATGATCCTAACAGTACAAGCCTGATCCAAAGGTTTTTCAAAAGACAAATGTTGGGAAAGTATGTTTCCCCTTCGACTCGCTCTGTAATTTGACACTCTTTGTTGTTACTTTCCCCTAGACTGCAGAACAGAATCACCTCATTCCTCATTCTGGTGCTCAGTGAATAACCCAAACATATCTTACGTAGTGTTTGCTCGGAATCCTCCGCTTCTGGACATCTTGCACGGTTACTTCTTGCACGGTGCGCCGTGGCATAATGTCCTCTTCTTCTTCCCGTTACCAAACGCAGAAATCCCTGTAAGTTTCTCAGGAGCGATCACACCCGGTTGGAAAAGTTGTTTTTTCCCCCTTCTTCTTTGTATCACTACTCTCCTTTGTCATCCGCTCTGTTCTTGTCCGTGACCCCTGACTGGAACCAAACAACAAAAAAAAGGGCTTTTCCGTAAAACTCTATGTCAGAGTACCTGTCCAAGATTCAGCAGCTCTGAGGCTTGTCGATTCCTTTGCTTGCCCTACCACTTCTTTCTTTCTTTCTTTTTTTCTTTCTTTCTTCCTTTCTCTCTGCCTTGTCCCGGCCCGCTGACGGCTCCGACCAAACTCCCAGCCTATCCCAGCTCGCCCACTCCCCGGCCAGCTGAAAGGCTCCACTCGGCTTCGTGGACCAGCCCACCTGCGTCACAGCAAGTCGCCAGAAACCACAGGCAGAGGGCAGTTCATGCAGAGAGATGCACATTCAGTCTGGTAGGTTTTATTAGACTAACACCTAGAGAGAGATTGTCTAAAAGTTTAACGCTCCTTTAAAATTGCACGTTAATGACAAACCGAGAGTAAAACTATGTCTTGGTTAAGGCAGCAGATGGAGGTATGTGACGTCCAGTTGAGTTTATCTAAACTTTTTAACACGTCTTATGGTATTCAAATGTTAACTTACTTAAAAACAAAAGTTGTTTAGGGCCTAGCGTTCTTCCATGGAATGCATATCGCCCGCCGCCGGCACGTCAGAGATTTTAACTAAAATCATCTGTTTTGGTCAAAACTTGTAAATCTCGCGCGATATTGTGAGATCTCGCGATTTGCGAGAGTTATCAGAGAACGTGCTGAGGATGACTCCCACCTAATACCACACCAAATTTAGCTGTAAAATTGAGTGGGTTATAACTATTTTAGTGTATGCTAAGTTTGCTTAGCTGTGGCGGCCATCCTGAATGGGCTTGACTCCAAAAGGTGATCAGTTATAGACGTACATCCATTGATTACTTTCTAAAAATTTTATTAAAATCTGTCTATTGGTACATGGGGTATTTTGCTAACAGACAGATTAACAATCAGACATGCACAGCCAGACACAGTCATAAAAACAAGGCCTTTGTCATAGGGTCATAATTAGCTAACAGCTGTTTTCACTTTATTGACTTGTTCTTTGGAACATTTGAACATTGTTTTTAGCTCTTTCAGATATCTATCTATTTACAAGCATTAGCCAGGTATCTGCTTAGCTAATAACTCTACTCATTTGGTTGTATAAACAGTTCTCACTTTGTGTTAGTCTTAAAATCTATTGCTCTCTAATTCATAATGTGTTTATTTTTATACAAGTTATGTTGGCCAAAGATGAGCGATTCTAGTATGAAGGTTGTAACTGAGGGACCATGTGTCCAGTTACTTATTTTAGTTGCAGTAACAGGTTTAGTTGTCAGTAACAAGATGGTACTTACTCAAAATAGATGGGAATGAAATTGAAAAAAAAAGCATGCTATAACATCAACCATAATTAAATGTAGGGACCAACAACTCTGATGCTTAAGGCTACTTCACACCATTCTTGTTTTGTTTGTATTAAATGACTGTTTTCCAGTCAGAAGAATAGGTGGTGAGTAAACTAAGAGACATAATGTGTTTGCACACACACAATAAAATATTTTACAAGTAAAATGTCACTAACATGGTTCAGATGTTATATTAAGTTTATTTATTTTCCTTTTAGACGTTCTGTTTATATCAAATTAGAACAATTGTTTGGTAATATGACTTCTTACTGGTACTTGTGAATTTTCTATTCTGTAGACTTTTCATTCATTCACTGAAGACTTTGTTGCAGTGTAGCGCCATCTTTTGGTGTGTTGTACTCATTGCAATATCACTATTGCACTACTAACAACAAAAATAATATATTTAATAAAACAAAACAAATGGTGCATTCAGAAACAATAGTATTGGTATAATAATAAAATTTTTAGAACTTTTACAGTAGTTAGAAATCTGAATTCCTGACGTTAATCCTTTAACATAACTGCATCAGTTATAGGAAATAAAAACCACTTTGACAGAAGCAGAAATGAAACCAAATTTATTGCATCATGTAAACACATATATAAAAGGATCAGGATAATGAAAACAGTCACAAGTCCATTAAGTGTTGAGAATTAAGTGTCCATTAAGTGTGTTTTTTAATAATGTTCATTGATGATTAAAATGGTAAAACATATATAAGTATTTATTTATATTTAATTTATATATAATTATTGGTTAGGGGTTAGAGCTATTGCTCTGAGGTGGTTGAAATCTTATCTTCATGACAGAACTTTTTTCTGTAATCTCTGGTAATAATTTCTCCAGTTTAGCTTGTCTCACTCATGGTGTTCCCCAATGGTCTATTCTTGGGCCATTATTATTTCCATTTACATGCTACCACTTGATCAGGTTATTCATAAATTCAGTGTCTCTTTTCATTTCTACGCAGACAATTCCCAGATTTATTTGGCTATTAACCCATCAGACCTCTCTACTCTCAATAAACTTACCCTTTGTTTTGCAGACATCAAAACCTGGATGTCTAATAATTGTTTGGACCCAAGGCCAAAAGGGATTTAGTAGTTCAGTCCCTTTCTGTTCTTGTTTTTAACTACACTCATGAAGCCAAAAGTCTGGGGGTGACCTTTGATTCTGATCTCAGTTGTTCTAAACATTTTAAGAACATCACTAAAACTGCATTTTTTCAAATTAGTAATATTGCCAAAATCAGAGCATTTGACAGCATGACAGCTTAGTGGTTAGCACTGTTTCCTCACAGCAAGAAGGTCCTGGGTTTAAGCCCTGGCTTGGACCATGGGTCTTTCTGTGTGGAGTTTGCACGTTCTCCTTGTGTTTGTGTGGGTTTTCTCCGGGTACTCCAGTTTTCTCCCACAGTCTAAAAACATGCATGTTAGGGTGCCTTCAGGCCCAGGCCTCCCTTGAAAACGAGATCTGTGATCTCAATGGGATTTGCCTGGTGAAATAAAGGTCAATAAATAAATAAAAATGTATCTCTTTAACCGATGCAGAAACTCTTATTCATACCTTTGTCTCCCTCCATCTTGATTATTGTAATTCTTTATTTTCTGGTCTGCCCCAAAGTTCTCTTAATCATCTTAAACTAATACAAAACACTGCAGCTAGAGTTCTCGCAAGATCCCATAAATATCAGTACATCACTCCTGTTCTGTCCTCATTGCATTGGCTCCTGGTGGTTTTTAGAATTGATTCTAACATTTTATTGATTGTTTTTAAATCCCTGAATGGTCTTGTGCCACCATATTTATCTGAACTTCTTACCCCTTATATCCCTTCTCTCACTCTCAGATCCTTAAATCTGTTTTTACATTCTACTCCCAGAGCTCCACTAGTGACAGAAGGTGGAAGGGCTTTTATGGTCAGGGGTCCTAATTTGTTTAAATATTAGACAGGCCTATTCATTGTCTTCTTTTAAATCATTAGTTAAAACTTACTTGTATAATAAGGCTTTTAATATCTGAATTTCTTCCTATTTTTATTTTTATTTTGTCTTATAATGTTATGTATTTTAACTGATTTGGTATACTTTTTGTGTTTCTGGTGTCATCTGTGTTGTTGTTTTAATTGATTAATGTGAAGCACATTTGTTTAAAAAAGGGCTATACAAATACAATATTATTATTATTATTATTATTAAATGAATCTAATCATAAAAACTGGTTATAATGAAATATAAAGGCAACAAACACTGGCTGTCACAAGTTTGTAAATATTATGTTCTTTTTATTAACTTATGTTACAGTGAAGATTGTAAGATCTGAGACATCAGACTTAAAATATTGGAAACATCATGAACTGTAAGAGTTAAAATAGCTACAGCACAGAGGAAGAGGAATGAATAAATGTATATTTATTTAGAAAGTGGAGTGTCAGCAAAAAAAGACTTCTCATTTTTGGGACATTAAAAATAACACTAGCGTGAACTGAAAGAGGTTGTGCTAACACCAACAGGGGATTTTTTCCCCAACTACTTTCATTTTATGAAAAGGTTTGTGTAGTTGAGTTAAAATACTTTTTAAACAAGCTGTTCCACATGATTGCAGTTGCAGCAACAAACATTGCAGCAAAGCATTGCTTATGTATTTTTGGTGATACATCTGTTCTGTGATTTTGTTTTTTTTCTCCTTTGCTCTAGACTTGTGTCAAAAAAGGTTCCCTTGTGAGAAATAATATAGGTGTGTTATATATTATGAACTTGTTATTAGAAAGAAGTCCAAATATGGGAAGGTCATTGGTGAAAATAAAAACATTTAGACAACTTTAGCACTCCACTTAAGCAAGTGAAAGATTTCACCCTTAATTTTTCAAGTTATTTGCTTATTATCCTTATTTTTTTTAAACTTCATATAGAGCCAGTATCCGTATACAGTAAAGTGTTACCACATTCCTGACACTTCTCTGTAGGTGCAAACATCCAGGCTGCAAAGAAGAAAACAAGCTGAAAGTGGAATGAAGACCAGAGCAAACTCCACACCATCATTAAACCTTACAGGCACCTAATGATCACTGTCTCAGCATTAATGTGAATATCATGCCGAGGTAATGTGTCTCTGTGATGTCTAATCATATCTGTGCTTTACACGGAGATGAAAAAAGCTCACTGTACATCTGTTCTTCTGATAATACACTTCAATTAAGGGTAGACGCAGAATGAGAACTAATGATGTTTACTCATCTTTTCACCATCTTATCTCAGGATGGTCTCAAAACGCTTTCATCTGCATGAGAACATACAGACAACACAAATATACATCCTGAGGCCATTTTTAACCCACTCAAGCTGCTTTCTGCTGAAAAGATGGTCCAATGTCAGGGTCATTACTCACAGGCAGCTTTTGATGGAGTTTCATGATGATAGGTTTAGGTGTTAGAAGCATTATAGAAGTTCAACGTGGTCTAGTCTCAGCAAACCTATATACAATATACAATATTTCAGTATTATATACTGCATTCACCATAATAGCTTCACCTTTGCTTTCACCATGAGTGAGATTACAGGGATTTACATACAGAGGTAAAAGGACATGGTTACAATGATTATTTTTCTTATTCTTTGTTGTAGCATGTAACAATAACTTGTAAATGTGATTCTCTAGAAAGCAGAACACATGTTCTGTAATCTTAACCATCACTAAGCAGATGAATAAAGAGCTTTTTATTAGGGAAGGTAATTGACTTTTTGGTGACAATCAAAATTGTAAATTTTCAATAAAAATGTGTTAAAAAGCAGTTCACATTTATTTAATTTTTTTTTTTTTGTTTGGGTACTGATTTAATATTTAAGCCTTACTTAGCATCACTTGAGTGAATCAAACTAATTATCAGCGAGTTCTTTCTGATTTTCTGGGCCTGCCAAAAACCCTCAGAATGAAGCGTTAATGAGATTCTAGTCATGGCACCAGGTTTACTGCTTTATGTGGGCCATCATTGCATTATTTTTTTTTCCAAAAGTAATTTGAAACATGAGGTTAAAAGCAAAGACAACTCAAAAGAAAATCTCCTGGAATGTCTGTGTCAGGTTTTGGGTTTATGTAATTTCTCTGTTTTTGTTCCATGCCTCTGTCCATTATTCACTTCTCCTCAACCTTTCACTTGCCTGCCTGCCACGCCCATCTACACCTGCCACTAGTTCTGCAATCACTTCACCTGTGCCCACTTCCACTAATTTCCCCCTGTCTTTAAAACCCGGTCACTTCCTCAATGTACTCACTGGTTCATTCTTGTTTGATGCTCTTTCGCTCTTGGTTCATGCTCGCCTCGTTCTCACTTCCATCTCGCTTCGTGTCGCTTCATGTCCTGTCTGGTTCCCCTCGTGTCATGCCTCGTGTAAGTTTTCTTTTGTCTCATGTAAGTTTTGTAATCTAGTCTGTTTAGTTGCTGCCACGTCAGCCCGTTGTTTTGATTTGGTTTCTTTATTTAAATAAATTAGTTCTTCTTTATTTCACTATGAGTTTGCGCATTGGGTTTGCCTCCGTCTCTACCGTTCTTGACAGTCTGATTAAGAATGCAGTACATCCCTGCATACAGAAAGCTTCCACACAGCCAAAGCTTGACTCCACTGACTCCTATCACCTTGCACCATGACTGATCTTTAGAGGCCTAAACTTAAACGAGATTAAAAAGAATCACTTTTTGGAGTAGGAAGTCCCTAAACTGTGTGCATCCCAGGCCCTCACTTTGTTGTTTTGACTAGCACAAATGACACTTCAAGCTCAAAATATTTAAAAAAAATGGTGTGTTAAGAAAAATGTTTCTTTTTTATCTCTCCCAGAAATGCATCATATTATGTGCTGCATGTCACAGCATATCAAAAGGCAAAGTGTAAGAATGATATTTAAAAAAACAAAAGTGTTCCAAATCCAGAGTCTGAATCACCACATGCTCCATTCATGTGGAAATAAGGGCATTTACAGCAGAAAGGCACCATTCAAATGTCGTTTTCTGATGCCTTTTCCATCGGTGGAATGTTAGACACTGATATAACTGCACACCCACAGTAACATTTTCATGACAGGCACAGAAAAAAAAAAAAAAACTCTTTAAGACATATGTGGTACAAATAAAACTGGGCTCAAGATAGTCTGAATAAGTTTGCATAGTGTTAGACTCTGTAATATTGACATGATACATAATTTTAGTTGCACATATACTGTAATTGTCTTACTTTATGGTGCATGCAACATTGTTGTGTCTTGGCCGCTGTACACTTGTCTTACAGGCAGCAATCTCGGCAGACATAGAAGTGTGGCAGGTGTCACTTCACGGTCTTGTGGAAACTTTCTTACTATCTGCCTTTTTGACCTTTTTCTCCTCCAAGTAACAAGCTCAGGTTTCCTGCCATTAGCTGGTGTGTAATTTCTCATCACCTTGAAGTTGCTGTCGGTGTTCCTGCCAGAGCTGAGAAATTATTCGCTTTCCCTCGTGTCATTTTCTGAACTCGACAGCACATATCAAGAAGGGGATGAAAGGTCATGAGAGAATTTGGAGTGTAAAGGTGGAAGGAAAATCCAAAATTACAATGTTCCAGTTTTAAGGGCTGATTTTATTTATTTATATTTGATATTTGGGCTTAACTTGAAGTTTGGGTTTAGTTGCTTAGATGTTAGTTTCTGGCTTTTAAGATAATATCAAACGTGTATGTCTATTGTAACTTCTCCCTATCATTCTGCTTACTGATTTATTTACAGTGTGATGGTAAAAATGTTGAAATTTACTTAATGAAAGAAGATATTTAAATGGACAAATCAAAATGTCCTTAGGTTTTATTGTTACACCAAAGAAATGATTGCTTGTTTGTCTTGGACAAGAACTGTAGCTATGATGGCAGAATGTTTGTTCACTTTTTCATGGTGTATTTATTTCGGACTAATTGTTTAGCCCAGACACGTGTCTCCAATCTTCATTAATCTCAGTGCCACAGAAAATATTTCAATCATGCTGGCCAGGCACAGGAACATCCTCTGGGCTCAGTGAATAAAGGAAGCTGCTTATCACTAGAGTGCCTTAATGACTGGATTTGCAGTGGTATGGAAAAACAATTTATTCTCAGCGTGAAAAATAAAATTAGAGGATGCTATTTTCTGACAAAGATGCAAGAGTTGTCACTACATTTGTGGCTTACTTCAAGTGTTAAGTTACTATAATAAAACAGATTCAAACAGACACAAGCAGAACACAGATTGACTTTGTTATTTACACTTCTTGACTGGGATATTTCTCCTGTAACCACTGAACTGTGTGTCCACTGTGTGGAATAAATCATTTTAACCTCTAATCTTTTCATGTTACTCATTAATGCCCCAGAGTCAGCATGCACCTTAAGCTTTTCAGTGAGATGCAGGAGTGCAATGTTACATGAAGTGCTCAGTCATGCTTTAAATCTGTCATCTTCCTGTGCCAACATACAGACTGCTACAGTCTCTCCAGCGACGGGCTAACCCCCATCTCCCCCCATCTCACCCCATCCCTAAAGATTTGTGTTCACAGGAGTTTAAAGTTTCTTAATAGGGTTTGGTTCATGGTAATTGGCTGGGGCACTGAGACATTTATACACCATTTATTGTTTCCATAATAGGAATCTTATTAGTGTACACTGTTAAATGGAAAAATGGAAGTATGCGTGTATCTCCAAATGTAAGGGGTTGTGAGTAGACATTTTATGACCATGTCTCTGTGGTGACTAGATGAACTCAGTGCAGTTACTAAAACACTCCAGGCAGATGGTGTGTGCTGTTTTTGCATGAAGTCACAATGTAAATTTAGCAGGAAATGGTAATACTTTTGGTAGAAATATTCAGTAGGCACTATACCAAAAAGCAAACATGGTTATTTTCAAAACCATTTATACATTACAGTTCAGTCCAATTCAAACATTTACCAGTGCATTTCGGTGCAAACCAATAGAGAATACAAAAAGTATTCAAATGAAGAAGATCTCTAACAGCATTCTCATTGTTTGAAGATTAAGTCAGAACTTCAAAAAACGTATTTTAAAAACTAAAAAAAATAAATATATCTGCTGGGCATATGAATCATGTGTAAGGTAATTGCACAGACAAATTTCACTAAAAAATAAAATATTGCTCTCTGCCTTTTTTACAGAAACCCTATCTCAAATCTCAAGGGCCCAACAGAGGGAGAGCAAATATCCTTTCCTGGAGAAATATTGCTCAGAGACTGTAGTGCAAGAAAATAGAAGTATACGCAGCAGTCATACAGAGAAGTCGAAGTGCTGCTGTAGGCACAGTGGGTAGACATACAAAGCAGAGACTGTTGGAAAGCTGGCCTGCTGTGGAAGCATCGGGACCAGACCGTAGGTTGTTCCCTATTGATACTGGCCTTTGGAAAATGCACACATTTACTAGCTGCAAAAGGCAAACATTATTGACTTTTTGGCTACCACACCAAAAGTTACTTAAAAATGATTAATGAGGGAAAAAAACAGTTTGTCTCAACAAAGCAAATACATCAGTATTAAACTATAATTCTGATGTATTGCATGTTTGACTAATATTAACATATTTTATTGGACTCATCAGGCAATGTAATGCTGCTATTTCAGTAGGGAATTATAGACTGTTTCCATAAAATTAAGTTTGGAAAGTATTAATTTGTTTTCCCATTTGCATTGTGGTAGATAATGTAACTGCTTGCTTGCAGTTACATTACCCTTCATGTTCTGCACAGATGCAGTAAACATGCAATAAGGACTGTTTGCACAGCTCCAATTACACCCCCTGCCATTTCAGCTCATTAACATGTGCAGTGCAGTCAGCAGGCACAGAAGTGTTGAGTTAAGCTTAATGAGGCAACAGCAAAAAAAAAAGAAAAAAAATATACTGAACACATAACAGTAATATTGATTCTAAATTATTAAATTTAAGGTGTCACACAAAGCAACTAAAATAAATATAAATTCTTACCATTTATCCAAATAGAACATTGATACACAAATACAGTGGTAATTCAAGAAGGTATAAACGTTTGCTTTGTAAACTATGCAGATTGTGTAAGGAAAAGTCAGTAAATCAGACTGTATCAAGTTTACTTGCCTGGTGATTTAGTTATACTTTTGAAAAGCAATCCCAATACCTAGTTGTATTAGAACTGGTATTTGTCTTCACTTATGAGATGTTTCACAATCACTTGAATGTTACATAATCAACTTTTGGTGGATTTTTTGTTCCCTGAGGGTATTCTAAAGGTTTTCTATGCACAGAAGAAAGAAAATCTTTTGTTGTCATGTGCATGCATTTCATGGTAATTTGGTAAGGAACAGATAAAAAACAAAGCATTTTCTGCATTTGCAGTGTGTTTTGAAGAAAGGAATAACTCCCTATGGTGAAGACTTTATGTTGTGTAACTTTATTTTTTCTTACTTGACATGCCCCAAACAATAAAACAACAACAACAAAAATAATAAAATGTAATAATAATAAGCTTTTTGCCTTACAGTCTGAACTCTTTTCATTAAAAGGGAAAACAAGCAAAACACCAACAACAAAAAAAAACAAAAAAGCCCTGACCAATCATTAAAAAGATAAGAGCTGTATTATAATAGAGCATTTTAAGCAGAATGTGAACATTGCACTCACATGACACCTTTTGTCACATCTGCCAAGAGGTTTAAACCAATATTTAAAACCTTTAAAATTATTCTGATTTATGTGCTTTGAAAATTGTCAGTCAAGTCCACTTTATTATAAATGTATGACTTAAGTAAAATAGTTTTCCATTCCCACAGCATCATGAGAATGTAATCCTGAAATGAATGCAAATACTATTGGAGTGTGGTGAAGATGATGTCACCACAAGATTTGAATGCTTTCATTTTAATTCTGAGCTGCTTATTCTCTTTGAATTGCAATTTACTAAAAGTAGAGAATGGAGCCAGTAGCTCTTGGGAAATTGAGTCTTTTTTTTAATTTCAGATATATTGAAAGAGGATTAGAGTGATGGACTGTATGGCTTTAGGTTTCAAATGGACAGGGGAAATTAGTAGAATATTAAAAGGACCAAGAAAAGCCAAATTGAATAATAAATAACACTTAAATGAAAGTGACTGATATTGAAGAAGAAGAGGAACAAACAAGCTGGAGCAGAGGTTGAATGGGTTTTAAAGAAAATAAGAATTAATTAGACTAAAAACGACAGCTGGCCAGGCAAACGGGCTATAAGAATGAAGCAGCAGACACTCCAATCAGCCTGTCTGCATCGAAACACTTTCTGCTCCACCAAAAGAAAGGCTGGTGTTGACTCTTTGCAAACCCCTTTGATAAACACGGCTACTTAAATAGAAACATGCACCAAACTCTTCAAACTCCTTCGAGGATAGATCTGACATTTCACTCAGCTGCTTTCCTGTCAGTTAGTTCTGGCATTTCAAGGAGAGGGAGACAAGATGCCACAAGTGTTTCCTAGCAACAGTTCTCTGCAAAAAACCTCCTCCTCCTACCTACTACCCTCCCAAACTTCCTCATTTTTCTGAGATAGGAGTTGCAGCAATGCACCACTTGCTTTAGACCTGAAATACATTCTAATTCTCCTGCCTCTTCTTTTGCTTTCCCTTCTGTTTTCCTTCAGCAGACTACTGCCAACCCTGCATAGAATGACATTCAGACCCTTGTCATCTGTAAAAAAAAAAAAACGCACAATGAGGCCATTCCCTCTGGAAAGGTGAAGACACAGTAACAGAGAGATACTGGCTGACAAAATATTTAAAGAGGGCAACAGTTTATGTCATCTTTTACAAGCTGGTCGATTTCAGAAACCAGTTTGGCTCTTTCATTTTATGCTTTGAGCACCTTTTTGCTGCTCGTGGTGGAGGGAGCACCTCACAAAAACAGGCTTGTGAAAACGTTCTGCGGTCTGCTCATGAACTGGAACTTCTTAGAGGGTCTAAATCAGCTCTCATAACACAGCGGCTCATTCACACCAACTGAGCCGTGTCCATTTATAAATATATTTATGGGGCTTTGGGAGCAGGTATTTAGCCAGACTGAACAGACAAACAGAATGCCTTAGGATAAAAGTCATATTGTTGGCTGCAGACAAGGGACACCAAGTACTTAACAATTTCTTCTGTTAAAAACATTTCCAAAGGCCATTAATGCTTTAACTGAAGTGCCACCAAATGTTTCTGGCCCTATGTGTGTTTAAGGAATAAAATGCAGAGAATATACTTTAAACTTATACAAATGACAATCCATGTTTATAATCCCTTTTATGATTTATCAGTAGTCTGGAGCAAATATAAAGACAATCCAAGCAACAACATGCAGCAAGACAACAAACCACAAGACAGAATGTTCCTGAAATATTTAGTCTCTGAGGCCTCAAAAATTTGTGACTTCAGATTGGTTACAATGTTATTTCATAACTATCATCTTATGGATTGTGTAAAGTTCAGTTATAAACTTATCAGCATTTGTATGCTTCAAAGAATTAAACCTGAATTGGTGGTAAATCTTGGCATTTTCGCTCAAATAAATGGCCTTTAACTTGAATTTGGCTTCATAAACTGTTACTTTTACAGAAAAACAGACCCAATGACAACTTACATACATGAAAGAGAA
Source organism: Kryptolebias brasiliensis (assembly GCA_028566095.1). Lineage (NCBI taxonomy): Eukaryota > Metazoa > Chordata > Actinopteri > Cyprinodontiformes > Rivulidae > Kryptolebias > Kryptolebias brasiliensis. The sequence goes on from JAOXNZ010000030.1 coordinate 7,385,775, forward strand.
AAAAACCCATATAGCTGTAATTGAAAAAGCAGTATTTTGGAGAGACAGAGGGAGAATTCAAACTTTTCAGATGAAAGCCTTTGAACTATGCATGAATGGACATGAGCAAGAGGGGTGAATGTGATGGGCCAAGACGATAAAATGTCTTGCATGTCATGCCCAATCATGTACAGATCAAGGCAAGGTTTTCTGACTGATAGATCTGCACAGAGGAGAGTGGGAATATCAAACACAGTGAAGAAGATGGTTAAATCACATCCCATCACTTTGATGAGGAGACAGCAGTGGTACGCAAAAAAAAGATGAGGTGGAGCAGATGGAAAGAATGAATTAAAAAAAGAGCAAAGTCACAGCTGAAAGACATGGGAGGCAGAGACATCACTTTCACATGTATCTGATTCAAGCTGGGGGCAAAAAAATGAGAAAAGACTTTCATTTTATTTGTTTATTTTTTAAAACTGAAAAGATTTTCCTTTATCCTTTCACAAAGCCCTCACAAGTTACAAGAAAAATTGCAGTCCAGTCTTTTAGGCTATGAATAACCGTTATTGAACAAGTATCACAAAACCCTCATAAACCTCAACCCCAAAGCAACAGTTTTTTTTTGTACACAGATATTTTGCTAATCAGAATGCATATTTTACAAGTTAAACATAGTGAGCAAATACACAACTGCAACAGGATCGATTAGCCTGCACTCTGAGGCTGCATTGATGAGAGAACAAAACAGATGACCCCAATTTTCGCTCCCAATAATGTTGTTACACACTTCTATAGGACAAATTGACTTTTGTAAGTGAGGACAATGCATCACAAGTGAGTTCCTTTCTAGCTCCTGCCCTGATCTGAGCAACATCTCATTTAAAGTCTGTTCATGAAGAAGCACCTAATTACAACCACATTATCTATAATTACAGTATTTTTACTTCATGCTTCCAAGATAAAACTCCTTCAATGCAGCTTTAGTATATAATTAACATTAGTATCCTTCTGCTAGACACACACACTTAAAAAAAAAGATAATCATCAATACACCTGTCTGAAAGGCTGTGAAAAAGTGTTGTCTGCAGGTGCTTGATTTTTGCTTTATTGTAGCCCTTTTGATTTTTTTTCCATACTGTGTAAAGAATAAATAAACAGAACACAGGCCTGAACCCCTCAGCTAGATCATCACAAAAAGTGGCTATGCATACCAGTTCCAAAGTGAAACAGTGAGGTACAGTGACTCACTGAGCCACCTCAGCAGGATATACAGAAAGAACACAGGAATGCAATTCAGAATAGACAAATGTGATCAAATGATAGAGAAAGGTGATCACAGCTGAAGGGTTTGAACTACATGAAGGCAACATTGCAGTTGTTCAGGACTGGTACAAAAACCTTGGAATCCCACAGGCAAATGGTAACCATGATGAGGCCACAAGTAAGACAGGTCCTGAACAGTCAGCTGAATAGTAAGAACAAAAAAAAAGTACAAGCCATGAACACATATGTCCTGCCAGTCATCAGATACCCCACTGGTAAAATAGCCTGGCCAAAGGAGGAAATAGAAGCCCCTGATATCAAGACTCAAAAGCTTCTTGCAATGCACTGAGGGTTTCATCCCAAGTTCAGCACCCTGAGACTGTACACTAAAAGACAGGCGGGAGGCAGATGAGTAGTGAGCATCAGAGCCACCATATAGAATAAAGCAATAAGGTCCTGGAGTACATCAGGAAGAGTCTCCAACGATAAACTGCTAAGTAAATGTCTCAGGCAGTATAAACCCAATGTGGAAGAGGAGGAACAAGAGGAACCATCATGGAAAGATAAGCCCCTGCACGACATGTACCACCAGCAGCTTGAGGAAGTGGCTGATATCAACAAATCCTACCAGTGGCTAGAGATAGCTGAACTGAGGGACAGCACAGAGGCACTAATCATGGCAGAACAATAGCAATAAAGGCCGGGTTCTACCACACAAGACAGGATCCAAGATGTAGGGTGTGCAAAGATGCCCGAGGCATTTTAACACATAGTAGCAGGATGTAAGACGCATGCATGCAAAGCATACATGGAACGCCATAACCAAGTGGATGGAATAGTGTACAGGAACATCTGTGCCGAGTACAGGCTGGACATCCAACTGTTTAAGTTGGAGACTCTACCAAGGGTGGTGAACAATGGAACAGCTAAGATACTGTGGGATTTCGAAATCCAGACTGACAAACAAGTGATGGCTAATCCACCGGACATTGCGGGGACTGACAAATTACAGAAGGCAGTGGTGACAGATGTAGAAGTCCCAAACATCAGGAAGAAAGAACATAAAAAGCTTGAGAGATGCCAAAGGTTGAAAGAGGAAATAGAGAAGTTGTAGAAAGTCATGGCTTTAGTGGTGTCATCAGAGCACTCAGGGCTGTGAACCCCAAACTCGAAGAGTGACTCCGGTAGATTAGGAACAACCTCAGAGTTCTCTGTCCAGAAGAGCAAAGTCTTATGAGCAGCTAAGGTACCTAGCAGAATACTCAGCTCCCAGGCCTTTGGTAGAGAGTTAGGGTTAGGGTGGAAGTGTAACTGTCCTTGTCAAGCTCAAAAGTAGGATGAGAAAAACAATCTATATACCTTTATTGATAAACATATCTGTCTGTTAAACTTCACCTACAAAAAGATAAAAAAGCCAAAGGCCATTATTGTGTCAATAATCATTTGACTCTTATTTAAGATAAATTAAGACTTTTAGAGGAAGAAAAATTTGAACTCTACATTATTAATAGCAACAAGGAAATGCTCAACATAGTCTTCCTAATGTTGCAGCTGCAGTGATGTACCTGCAAACCTATTTCATTTCATATATTAGTTTGTTTTGAGGCAGGTGAACAGGAGAGGTGAAGGGGGCAGAGACAGAATATTGCAAAGGGTGAAGCATTGAGCAGTGACCCAATGAAAAACGGTACACAACACAGTTCATTGAAATGCTGTTTTGAGAAAACACTTGAGGCTAAAGGATTAAAGAACATTCTATATCAGTTGTTGCCAAGGCAGAATGTGTTCATGATATCAGTTTATTGTTGGTTTCCGTACATTCAGGCGTTTTTAGAAGTACAGCATAGTTCCAGTCATGTGATTTATACAAGCTATAAATAAACTGAATAATATGGAAAACCAGTGAGTGCTTTATTTATTTATCTAGTATTTGTAAAGAAATGTGTTCAAATCAAATATTTTAGTGATCAAGATACTTCATAATAAAACAGTTTTTAGACATAAATTTCTTTATAGTGAAAGTTTGTAAGATGCTTAAATCAGATTTTTATTACATCTATTACACCTATTACATCTGAACAGATATAAACAGGAAGAAAAACTGCATTTCACATGATTACCTGAGTGCTGCAATCCATACGAGCTCTGCAAAAGGTCAGAATGTTTTTGCTGCCACAATTTTCCACTTTGCTGAATTGATCCCAAGATTTCAGTTTGGCCAGAAGATGGCAGTGATAATCCACCAGAGTGGGTCACCAAGGCAAGCAGGAGGCACGTTGCAACATCGAGAATCTCATAGGTTAATTACATAGCACTCTCATGCCAGGGAACGTGATCATTCAAACAGTATCTAACTGGATGGAGGCACAGCGAGGAATAGAGAGAGAAACAAAAAATGAGGGCGATAGAGAGAGGAAGAGAGAGAGAAAGAACACTTATGCTTTGCTTGCTAATAACTGTGTCACTGTGATCACCTGCTGATAATCACCTCCACTCAATATGTTGATACAGTTTCATTGCTTTTGTTTCTGTCTCTGCCCACATGATTACTATCAAAATGATGCAAATCTGGACAGGCCAGTAAAAAGAAACACTGTTACCCATAACAAAGGTCCCATACCAAGTCTCATTTTTTATGTGTCGTTTCCAAGGAACCAGACTTTGTTGTAATCTTTTAAAATGGGCTAGATTAGTAGCTCTCCGGGAGTTTTGAGGATCTTTCAAAGTCTTTCTTTGACACTGGCTGCATTTTCACTTATGTTCTTTTCATTCCTAGTACATGACTGTTTGTCAGACTACAGGCTCATTCAGCATACATATAAGGGTAAGAATTGTATGTCTTGCTTAATAAAGCACACAGACTGAGATGACTAATCCAGTGTCACTCTTTTAAATGCTAGAAATTTAACATAAACATTTTCATTATTTGATTGCTTGAAATTATGACATAAATGGTAGGCTACTCAATGAGGATGTTACAAGAACACCATAAATGTTTAACAACGTTAGGCTGGGGATTGTGATCACAAAACAATTATGCAAAATATTTTATAACTTGATCTGCTGTGTCTTTGGACATTGTGAGTGTAGAGAATGTACACTCACATTCTCTACACTCATGATTGACTTACAAGTTTCTGAAACAAATTCTCTTTTCCTGATTTTCTCTGAAATGTCAGTTAAAGGTGAAATCAAATAAAACATAAAAATAATGAGTTTTCATGTTTTTATTTTAGTTAAACACTATCATAAAACACTGCAGTGGTTCATTTCTCTTATTTAATGACTTATGTATTGACTTGTTTTTGTGTCAAAATCATGAAGTGGGATGATTGTGTGGGCAGTGTTACTCCTTGGTTGGTGATGTAGAAGGAGCCGCAGACAGCTGTGGCAGACCGCTGTAGAACACTGAGGATGTTACTGTCGCATAGTTTATCAGTGAAAATGGAAGCAGAAGAAGAAGAAGCAAGTTTTGTTAACAAGACGGCAGTCAGACAGTGAGAGGCAGTGGGTGGAGGTTGGACAGCGAGAGGCAGCAGGTGGAGGTCGGACAGCGAGAGGCGATGGTTCTTCTATTGAAGATTTGTATTTCAGATGGTACTCTTCAAAACGTTAACTGCACAGTCAGTCACCAGACTCTGGGTTGTTATTTTCACGCAAGAGCTACACTAACCACATCCATCAAACTTTCTTGTCCTTTAGGAAGCTGAAGAATGACACAGCTGTTGTAGATTTGTGTCAATTTACACAATTAATTGCAACGCACTGAACCATTTCACCCCAACAATATTTGGATTCACTATTGAGTGCCTTGTTGGCATTCCTGTGCTTGGCACTGGATATGTCACACTTCTGAGTGATCACAGAAAATGCTGAAGAGACCCTGGTAATTTTATCAATTTTTTATTATTAATTTTAAATTTGTGTAAATTTTCTATCTTTTTTATTAACACAGATAGAAGAACTCAAGCAATTTTGAGTTATCAGTTAACCTAGCATGCATGTTTTTAGAAACACGCATGCATGAAATTGGAGTACCCTGAGAAGATGCACACATGCAGGAGGAGAACATTCAAACTCCACACAGAAATGCCCCAGGCTGAGAGGCAAACCTGCAACCTGCTTGCTGTGAGGCAACAGCACTAATCACTGCTACACTATGCTGCCTGAGTCTCATATCCACTGTAGTTAAAAATAATAACAAGAGAAGAAATGCAGGAAGAGACATACTTTAGCAAACAAGGTACAACTGTTTTTTTATGGTAGAATCTTGTTTTTGGGGTAGCACTTCCAAATTTAAGTTATCTTTATAACCTTTCCTGTTCTCATTCTCAACCTACCCTCTCCTTCTTTCTTCACAACATAACCTAACCTCACCTAACATAACCTTTCTGAGCAAAACAGTTTCACTCCAAGATAGTGAGTTCATGAATACAAAACTAAGGACCTCTGTTATTAAAAACCTAACACTCCTGTTAAAGCTTTGAAACATTCATTTCACGTAGTCACTCCACTGATTTAGTTTTTGCAAGCAGCACACTTTCCATAAATGAAAAATAAATAAAATAAATATGCTTACTGGCTAAAACAAAGCTGCAAAGCACATTGAAATTTTAGAGCACAGCAAGTGTTTCTTTAAAATCACAACTCTTTGTAACTTTATTTGTCAAATCCTTAAACAGTCATAACTAAACCAACCTTCTGCTACATCAAGTTATCTAAAGAAGGACAAAAATGACAATTGATTAAACTCTAGCTGCTTTAATTAGTGATGGATATTCCAGCTCTTTTCAGGGATCCTCATCATTTGGCTCAGTTCACCAAATGAAATGGCTTTTCACAAGCAGTACTAAATGAAGAGTCATTTGAGAGTCAAAAAAGGCCTGGTTGATTTTGGTGAGCTGAACTAAATGATCTGGATCCCAGAAGAGAGCTGAAAATCCCATCACTAGCTTTAAGGCTGTTGACTGAATCTTGGCTAAAACAACAAGTAATTTAAACTTGTCCAGTGGAGTTGTTTGAAGTCAAGTCAAGTCAATTCAAATTTATTTATACAGCACTTTTCAGCAACAAGGCGGTTCAAAGTGCTTTACAACATAAAAACACAAAAATACAAAGTCATCATAAAAAAAAAACCTAAACTAATCTAAAACACAAGATAAGATAATCTAAATAAAATAAATGAGCAAAAGTAACATGAACAGCTAGGAAACCAGGATATAAAAAAGCTAAACTAACTTATCTAAAACAAGTCATAAACTGAGGAAAACTAAACTAAGATATATTAAACTGATAATAATCTAACATAAACTAAACTAGGATTTAAAAATCTCAGCTGAACAGATCAGAAATGAACTAAACTAAACTGATGGTACCAGAAGGCTAACTATGAGTACCAAAGGCCAACTAAGAGTTAAAACATTTCAATAAAAGGCCAAGTAAGGAACAGAGGATATAAACAGCTAAGCTAAACTTATCTAAAACAAGTCATACTAAATAAGCTTAGCCAAGCAAACTAAAATAAGTTTAAGAAGTTTTTGAAGTGGTAGGCAATGAAGACCAGACTCCATGGTGATAAAGTAACAGAATAGTTTAGTTTTTACCAAAATACAAAAAAAAATTTGCTCAGGCAAGGAGTCACATGGGAAGAAAACTCAGCAAAACAAACAAGGAATGAAAAAATCATTTTTGCAAATTTATAGTCACAATAGTCATTGCTAAACTGGTAAAATTCTGTAAAAAAATATTTTCCATTTTTTAACAATACCACCTCATACTTTAGTTAAAAAAAGTGCAAAAATGAATAAAACAAAACAAAAAGATTGCTAAGGTCTTGAGAGTGTATCATGTTTTGGTGTTTGTGTTCAAATGTCTGATTATGACTTAGGCAGAAAGGTAAGCCAACAAAACTCAATTAGACAGAGAACTGTGTGCAAGACATTCTAACTATGGGTTAGAATGGGTTTTGTTGAAAAGCTCACCATGCATCCTCATGATGGCAATGTTCTTCTCCCACTGAAATGCTGGAAAAGTTTTTTTTTATAAGAACTTCTTTAAAAAAAAAAAAAAAAAAGGTTTACAAGGAGCACTGAAAGCCCCCTCTATGGGATGATAAACAATTACATTGTGTCCACAACCAAGACAAAATAATTACTAACAAAAGCTTGCTTCATCAAATAGCTGTTAGTATGAGTTATTTTGTTAAAAAAGAATGATTTAATTAGCAAAGAAAAATAAGTTTTCTTTATGGAACTCATTTTGATTAAAGATTGAAGGACTACAGATAAGGGCTTTATAGTTCTATTGGAAGAAAGAAGAAAGTTCAAAAGGAAATGGGTAATTGACAGAGAACACAACATGAGCTGAAATTTCTGGATGAAAGGGAAAAAGAAGAGATTTTTCAATAAAATAAAATATAAAGAGACAGGAGATGCTGTCTCTCGTGCAGACTCATCCTCTTCAGTTAGGATTGTGACTGTGGACAGGTACTGGGGCTAGAATGGCATCCAATAAAGAATGACAGACATCACCAAACACTTTGCTTCTCTGCAAAAGGTCCCTAATTCCTTTCCCCAAAGTGCAGTTTCCTGATTTTATCCAAATTTCCCCAAATATCCTTAAATCTGCAGGCTATGTCTTCTTCAGCAATACTAACTGAAATACAATCTAAATAGACTTGGGCCAACAAAATGATCCAAAAGTCTACAAGCAAGTCAAGGTCTTAAAACCATGAAAACTTACAGAGTTTAATCCTAAATGACTTCTGTTCATTCTCTTTAAGATATGTATTGCCATTTTTATTCTGTATTGCTATTTAAAATCTTTTTGTGGTAATTGATTTATGTCCTAAAACCTCTGTAATCTCTGGTGTGTAATTTCATGACACACCAATACACCAATCCCTGATTTAAGATTCAGGGAAGCATGAATATGTAAGCCAGACCTGTTTCACCCCTTCTCAATTTCCATGCAATCCTTTATGTTCCCTTTGCATTGGCAAGCAAGTCTGTCTGACTTTACCTTTTCAGTTGCTACAAAAAGGTGGAGATTCTGCTGTTCAATGTCAAAGTGTGTAATATTTAACGCAGAAGAGAATATTTCTGAGTAAAATCCCAAAACAGACACAGCAGTCTCTGTTTCTACAGATAAATGTTTGTTTTTATATTACATTTAAAGTCATGTGAGGAGGGCTGTCAGTTCCAGTAACTCTCACCTCAACCCTTTCCTCCTCTGCTCTGTACTCCTCATCGCTGTCTCCTCTGCTAGACTCTGCTCAGTGTAACATGGAGAAAATAGTCACTCCAAGTCACCAAGTGACTCCAAAGTCATGGGGGAAAACAGACATCCAATGAAGTCTTGCAAAGTGGACACGTATAGTGTGGAGGCATACAGAAAGCGCAACAGACAAGACACACACAAGAGCACATTCATATGACACAGAGGAGAAGGCGCTCCCACGCTGAGCTCAAGTGAAAACCAGTGCACACAAATATCAGCTATCATACCAGGGATATCTGTGGGCCAGCCCATGCTTGAAGCCTTGAGCTTGAAGCTCTTGGCCAAAAAAATTGTGTAGTATTTCAAACTGTCAGCCTGCTAGCCCTTGGAGTATTGGCCTCAAACCTGGCCACAATATACCGCATAGTAGGAAATTTCACCCAAGCAGTTTCTGTTTGTACACTATTTACACACTACACAGTGCACCAGTAAATAATTACACAGCTGCAAAAGGTATATA
>JAOXNZ010000030.1:7475000-7488236 GCA_028566095.1 Kryptolebias brasiliensis
TCTCATCTACTTCCGCACCAAATTCTAGCTCAATATCTTTAAAAATGAGTTATTGTCATTCTTATTTTTGTTTTGAAAACTTTAACACACTTCTAACGGATGTTCCTGCCAATTATAACAATTGCATGTTCTCACCTAGAGCCACCCTGGCAGCAGAGGCATCATAGTTGATCCAGAAGGAGACCCATGAGAGGATGGTGATAAGGATAGAAGGCATGTATGTCTGCAGGATGAAATACCCAATATTTCTTTTTAACTTAAAACTCAAGGACAAACGGGGATAAGAGCCTGTTGAAAAGAAGAGTGGGAAGAGAATACAAAACGATTAAAACTCTAAGGTTAACTTATTTTTTTGTATATTCACTGACCAGGCAAATATGAACATATTAGTTAGCAACTAGTCTCTCAATTGTCCATTACATCTAAATTATTCACAACTGCCACATATTCAAAAATATGTAAATAAATAGCTTTTTTAGGGTCCACTTTTATGCTTGTGTCTATTGGATTTAAAATAAACGTACAGTAAGAAAAGATGGATAAAATATCAGCTTCTACTTTTTTTATCTTTTATTTTTGGCAAACAGCTTTGGCTCAGGTATGTAGAAGAACTAAATAATACTGAAATATGCAGTTTATTCAAAAAGCATGCACATAATATAAATTGGTTATGGGACATTGAAGACTGTTTTTTAAATAAAAGCAAAATTCCAACAAACCATTTTAGTATCTTACAAGTGTAGTTTGTTAATTTTACATAGTCAGTGTTAACTTGAAAAAACAAAAGAGAACCAATTTATGGGTGTTAACATGTGCAACTAAAAAGATAACAATATTTTTTCTGAAATAAGTGACAAGGCTGAGTAGACAATAAAAGGGAATTTATGGCAAATTCCTCTTTCTTCATAAGGTCAGTAATGACGTTACCTGTTCTTGGAGTAAAACACAACATTTGTATTGGAAACTTGCCCAGTCAAATATGCTGATGTCCGCATTACTGAGTTATTCTGATTTCTTTTTTTATTCTTATAGCAGTACACAGCATGTTTTACAGGGAATTTGCCATTTACCAGTTTTCAGGAAAACATAATACCTGTCATTTTACAGGAACACACTTGGAAATGTGCATACATATTAATGCTATACACACAGAGACATAATGTGCATTCTTCAGCAAGTGTTATGCTATTAATAGGTTTGCACTGATTTGTGTCTCCTGCAGACAAAACAAACTCCCCCAGGCGAAGACTATACATTATTTTTGTATTAATGTGCACAATTATACAGTGCAATAACTACCACAGTAACTACAGTCAAAGATTTATTATCCTGCTGCCAAATGCTTAGCTGCATGACAAATTCATAAATATGGAAACGCAGAAAAAAATGAATATTTCATTGTGTCAGACAGTGTTCTTTTTGTTTATTGCTGTTAAATAAGTCATTGTGTTTTTTGTCTCCAAGGACAGTGCTTCATTCGGAGTTCTGTTTTCTATGGTTTGGCATTTTCATTTCAGGAAATTAGTTGAAGCTTTTTCATGTTTCAAATCAAAGTTGTAAAAACAACATGCAAAGTGACTCACAATTTCTATGATGTTTGAGGTTCTTTATTGGCATTACCTGTGGAAAATACAACATTTTTGGAGATGAGCTTATGATCCACAATGGAGAACTGGGGTAGTTCAATCTTGTCCACACCTGTCACGGCATTATTTCCTCCTCGCCAGTAGAATTCAATGTCATCAGTGGTGTACCCATCTAAGAGAAAGTACAAAAAATGTAATTATGTATTTATTCCATATGGTTATTGTGCTCTCCTGCTTAATGTCCGCTTAGCATGATGGAGTTACTTTTTGAGATATTTTTTCCATTAGAGCAGAAAGTTTTTGCCACTTGGGTCATTGCCTTAAAATGTGATGTGTACTTTCAAAGAATGAATGATTTTTTTTCTGTCTTTTACTTTATTATCATAATACATGTTAAAACTCAAATATATTAATTTAAGCTTTGCAACACCCTATTTTGTACTTGTAATCCCTACATGGTTTAAAATGACATAAGTCAACTTTGTTTTGTATACTGCAACAACTAAATGATTAATACCAGGAAACAGCAGAAGTAATAGGAAGGATTTGCACCCATTTTCACCACTAGAACTCAATAAAATCTGCAGAGCTACAAGAAGCATGTCCATTAACCTTAATTTGAACTGCAGTTGCACCATCCTTTGCCATCATTCTGGCCAAATCATTGGAGACATGGACAGCAAAGTTGCCAGTGGACAGGAACAATAAATAATTCAGTAACATAGTACTCAACAAGAACTGGTCGGGGAAGTAAAGAAGAAAAGTAGAACATTTTCATTAGACCATAAAAACTGGCTCTTGCATGAACTGTTATGTTCTCTGGTTCAGTTGTTATATTTGCTGGCATGTCTGCTGACAGGTCTCAAAGAGAGGTAAAGAGGAAGGTGAGAAAAATAAATACAAAAATAGACTGAATAGTTTACAATGTTAGAAGGATGTCTCACCAAGATAAAACTTTTTGGAATGTCACACATCAGACTGCAAACAACCTGAGGAAAAAAAAACTTTTTGGATGAGTTCAATAATTTTTCACTAAAATAATTCTAAAAAATTTAAAAAATGAATTAAAAAAGGCTAGCTTTTTTCACAGCATGTAGTGGTTTGTGAGACTAACAATAGATTTTGAAATCTGTCAGTAGGTGCTACTGTAAAATACTAATTGCTCAACCCGCTGTGTCTTGGCCACACATTCTAACATAATTTGGTGGAAGTAATTACGGTTTTAAACTTGCCAGTCAAGATTGCACCTGTCTCATGAGGTCACTACATTGTCCTAACAGATAGGTATAGTCTTTTTGTTCTTTTTTAATAGAATTTGACTTAATTTATCACAAAGGAAAAAGGAAATTAATGCATAATAATGTAGAAAATGTAACTGCACAAATTCTTTATTATCTGGGTGTCCAAAAAAACTCTTTAAAAAGTCTTCAGTTGATTCAAAATGCTGCTGCTAGAGTTCTAATGAGAGTTGGGATGAGAGATCCTATTTCCACAATTTGGCTCCCTGTCAAATTCAGAATAGAATTTAAAATCTGACATACAAAGCTCTCGAAAAAACCAAGCTCCAGCTTATATTAAAGATCTTATTGTTCCATATTTTCCTAACAAAGCCCTTCACTCTCAGACTGCAGGTTTACTTGTGGTTCCTAGAGTTTCCAAAAGTAGAATGGGAGGCAGAGCTTTCAGTTATCAGGCTCCTCTCTTGTGGAACCAACTTCCAGTTTCTGTCCGTGAGGTTGACATTCTGTCTACTTTTAAGACTAAGCTTAAGACTTTTCTTTTTGATAAATCCTATAGTTAAGGATGCACTGGTGTGTTTGCTGAGCTACCCTTTAGTTATGCTGCTACAGGCTTAGACTACTAGAGGACAAACTGACCACATTTCCTCACTCTGCTGCTGTCTTTACTTGTTCTGCTCTCCATGTTTGTATTTGTAATTACCTCTATCATTAAGATGTGTTTTTCTTTGTCTTTCTTCCAAAAGAAACTACACCTGGACCACTACACCTGTGTTTGTCCTCTAACCCCAGCCGGTCGAAGCAGGTGACCGCTCGTCCTGAGCCTGGTTCTGCTGGAGGTTTCTTCCTGTTAAAAGGGAGTTTTTCCTTTCCACTGTTGCCAACCTGCTGCTCAGGAGATGGGAGACTGCGACAGAGTGAAGATTCAATGCAATCTGATGGCTTCCTTAGATAGATAACTTTTACTAATTGGCTTTTATAATGTATGTGAATGTTTTTGTTCAGTACCCTGAAACTGAGACTTTTGTTGTGACTTGGCGCTTTATAAATAAACTGAATTGAAATGAATTAATTTGAGAGCAGTGTATCTTGCCTTTAGCTTGTGCTAACAACACATGTGACATTATCAGCTCAGTTGCTGCCAGCCTCCAAACACAAAACCTATATGCATTTATGGTGCTCTCTGGAGATTTCAACCATGCCTCTCTCTCTGCAACAATTATAAATTTTCAGCAGTTTGTCAACTGCTATACCAGAGAAAGTAAAATGTTTGATTAATTAGATGCAAATGTAGCAATTTATACAGCCCTTCTGTCCTTATTTCATCAGGAAAAGCCAGCCATAATTTGACATGTTACTTTTTATCTCCACCTACACAGTCATTGTTTGGTGGCAAACTGTGACTAAAATAAATGTGAAAAAATGTTAATATAAAGAGAGAGCTTAACGTCAACTTGAGATAAAGCAAGTGGCTATACAAGAAAAAGAAAAACAGATGCTACATTCTGTGGAGTTTCTTTAACATTTGCATGAAGATCTTGTATAATCTCTAAAAGTCAGTGGCTAAGGGTGCATTTCTCTATTCATTTAATTAGCTATTTGTGGGGCAGCATCAGAGCTAGTGACTTAAAGTTACCGAGCAACAGAAGCCTTTAGACCTCAAGAGTAAAAATTAAAAAGAAATCTGGCACAAGCTGCTTAAAATAATTGATAACACTACATAACCTTTACACAGTATGCTAATGAAGCAACTGAGGACAATCAAACAAAGGCTTCTTCAGCTTTGCTACTGCTTTGAACTGGTGCAGAAGGTAATTTGTGCTTGTGAATGTAGCATTAATATGACAATGATATTCTGTGCCAAAACAGGACAGTATCATTGGGTCAAAATAGTATGATACAGCAGCTTTTATTTAACTTTCCTTTTTTTTTTATTTTTGTTAGGTTAATTTTGAGGTTATCAAAGGTTTTATTTTAATATTAATACATGCAAATCAACAGGCTACATGCTAATTATTTTATTGGTTGCAAATAGAATTTGCTTACATGCATATACAGAAGAATTTTGCTGAGTGATTTCTATACTATCCTGCATCATACATATGATTGCATGACTGGGTCTAAACCCTTTTTTGCTTTATTATGTGTAAGACCAGTACTTTGTCAAAAGCTCATGTTAGGAGATTTAGAGGCTCAAATTAATTGAACATACTTGATTTGCATGAGTATACACAGGACACGTGTGGGAGGACAGTGAAGTCAGGACTGTGCTAATGACAAAAGAAAGCATATTTGACAAAACAATTAGGGGAACCCCCACACTCATTCAGTTATTGTCCATAAAATAAAGAATACCACAAATCCTTTCTTTTGTTCTCTACCTACACTTGTTCTAGTCAACATCACCCCCAGATGTTCTCTTAATTTTGCTTTCTCCCACTTCTTTTTTTCCCACAGTTAATAAGTTTTTTTTTTGTTGTTTTGCTTTTTTTATATTAGGCACCTTAATCTCTGTGATATATCAATCTAAATTGCACAATAGTGCCTTCTTTCACACTTTCTTTTTTTTAACTCATACATAAATCTTTTATCTAGTTACTATGTTGTACTAAAGCAGACTCTCCAGGGGCTGTTTTCAGCACTTTCACACATTCACACATACCTTCTTCATTCTGGTGATAGTGGGGTTGGATGATCACCACACATTTCAAAAATGATGCTTACCTTCATTATCATAATCGTAGAAGATAGTTAAAAAAAATCCAAGGTTACAAGGCTAAATTCCTAATAACTGCCTTTTGGATCAAATGTAAACAATTAAATGTTTTTATGTTGCACAAAGTGAGTACAAAAATTAAATTAGTCAAAATGGGAAAAAACAAAGGTAAGTCAAAGCAGGGGCATAAATAAATAACAACTTGTTAAACTTAGTTGTTAAAATTGCAACTGAAAAGCTCCCTTTTACTTGAGGTTTATGATTTTAATTTGACTTAATGAACTGAGTCCCAGTTGATCATCTCCAGATGATAAGCTTCCTTTTCTTCATAAAAAGGTGTGTTTCATCCTTCCTGCAGCAGAGTCTATGAGTGAACTTGTGAACCTGTCAGTTATTTATAAAGACAAAATGTATGTACTGTATATTCCATGAGATATCTCTGTTTGTGATGCAGAGTTGAATTAGGGCAATAACTCCAATCAATACCTTGTGCTTGACCTGGACACAGTCAGAAACACAGGCAGTTGTATTATTTTGTTCCATTACCAGTATCATTTAATTCTAGTTCATTTTTGTCACTGAAACTAAATTGCAATCTTCTTTAATTTGATTTCATGCCTAAGTTCATGTGATGTGCTATTTAACACAAACACTGCCATGAATCTCATCCCTTGTAAAATTATGTGAAAGCGAAAGAAAGAAAGAAAGAAAGAAAGAAAGAAAGACTTGCTTTGACGTTTCAAGTTAAGATTTTGAGTTGAAATTTTAATATTTCTTTAATGAGTAAAAATGTTGTAAACACACATTATAAACATATACACAACATTCAACACGTGTTTTTAGAATTTTCTGGATAAAATTTGTTTATTACAAAGAGTAATGGTGTAGCAATACGTAATGAATATTTGCACTAGGCTTTTCTTATGGATTCCAAAGCGTGAGAGCTCTGGCAGACCAAAACAAATGAAATTTTTCATGATAACATCAAAAGAGATAGCAATACAATACTAAAGCTATTTCATTGGGACTCTGGCATATCTCCCTGACCAAATCTGGCTCGAAGCCTTTTTATCAAGCTTATAAAATAATGTCCCTTTTGATTTGTTTTAATGGATAAAAAGGATTTTGGAGAGAGATAAAACACCGGCTTTGATATTGCTCTGAAAAAAAAAAGAGATAGAGCTATTTTGCAATTAATTTTGTCTTTGTTTGTTAAAAATAAAAATCCTGTGCCAAAACACAGACAGGAGGAGCATGCAAAATGTAACACACATCTCTGTTGTTGTGATGTTTTAGGAGCTATGCAAAAGGTCTAACAGTAGACAGTATCTATCTATATCTAGATATATTTTTGCGTGTGTTATTTATATATAACTAGAAAACAAACAACAAAACAAGTTGTCATTTTTCTCTCACCCAACTTTCTGATATGAGATTTTGAAGTATTCTACACCAGGTCAACACTTTTTTGGGGGTGCTTCAAAGGAGACAAAGGGGAGCTAATATTTAAAAATGTATTATACAGTTGATCAACTAAAGGATAAAGCATCTTTCGTGTCCTACGCCAGGTTTGTTCATGTTTGCTGTGAATGGTTTATAAGACTTGACACACTTCATTTATCTTCCATTCATCCTCTTTTCTCCTTTTTTAAACACACACTGTACAATATGCTATCATGTTCAAGTACAAGGACTGGACTGAAAATGAAAGAAAAAGCAGACAAAGATCCCCATTTTTTTAAAGCCCCTCAGAAACTCTGGAGAACTATTAATTAAAACACCTTCACACGATTAGATTAAAACATGACTCAATTGAAGCCAAACATTAAGAAATGAAATGTGATTTAAAACTTTGCACAGTGTAATTTATAATCAATGATTTAAGAAGTGCAAGACAGTAACCTGATCTTTATCACCTACAAAACATATAAGACACTTACAAGCTTTTAGGTTAGTCCCCTTGATAACGTCCTGCTCTTAACCCTTCATTACGAGTTTGCTTTGCCCACTAATAATGTGTGAAGAGTGGGTTAGTGTTATAAATAAAAAGTGGTTAAATTTCAGCAGAACACAGCAAGCTGGCACTGACTAGATGTCAAGACATGATTAAATAATTCAAAATAACATAAATAAATAAGCCATTCAAATGTAGAAGTAAATAAAAAATCTTCAATGCTGTTAAAGGTGTGTAAAGGTGTGTAAATGAAAAGAAATATGTTTCTATATACAGTATGTTATGGCTTGTTAGAGCATAAAATGTGGTTATTACTTTGAAGAGACGCTGTTATGAAATTAGATTTCTATTTTAAGTTCAAACCAACTAAATGATACATCAGTGGCAATGTGCTTTTATCTCCTATCACATAGTTTTCAGAAATACACAAGCATGTGTTGGCCTCTTGGGGAGTGTTTATCTGTATAGGTGGTGAATACTCTTCCTTTCAAGGGAAGAACACATTTAATCCAGTCAAAGTCAGGCATTTGCTAAATCTCCACCAGCTAATCAGTTCACAAGTGTTTCTGTGTTTTATTCAGAGTTTAACAGCTGAGTGACCCATATTTTGGGATGATTTATTGAAAATGTGCACAGCTGCTGTTTCTGTGAACTGAGTGTTTTCATCTTTTACAAGAACCAGCTTCATGCAGAGGTCAGAAAACATACTGTACATATTAAAAAATACTTTACGAGTGACCCAGAACATCAGGGCTTTAACTTATTTGAATAATGCAGTGGATAGTACTGCCCATGTCTAGTCTATTTTGCTAGATGATGTGCCATTTAAATGCATATGCCATAGAGGCAAGTCCAATGCAAGAAGGCACAGCTTGAACTGAAAGACTGTAAATTTAACCCTTACTTACTGTTGCTCAGTGTGAGGTTGTTATTGCAGCTCTATTTAAAATCCCCAATAATCTTTCAAAATCACACATTACCAATTGATAGTGATAAATTAT
This sequence comes from Kryptolebias brasiliensis, assembly GCA_028566095.1. Taxonomy (NCBI): domain Eukaryota; kingdom Metazoa; phylum Chordata; class Actinopteri; order Cyprinodontiformes; family Rivulidae; genus Kryptolebias; species Kryptolebias brasiliensis. The sequence continues at coordinate 7,483,496 of JAOXNZ010000030.1, forward strand.
AGATAACAAACAAACAAACAAAACTAAAAACATTTGTGGTGAATGTTAAGTATAAGTAAATTAAATATTCCTAAACTTACAATCTCAGGTCCCTTTAAGTTTGTATTTGAGGTTATTTTTATAGAGACACATTCCAAAGAAAAAAGAAGTTTGCAACCAAACCCAGAGGATGCTTTGACAAGCAACTGCTAAACAGATGCTATGTAATACACTGAGCAATCATGCGTTGCAAAGTGAAAGTGCTTTCATTTTCAACTGACAGTCCAAGATTGTCATCATAAGTGTTCAAAAACACATGTGAAAATTGAGTTTTTTCAAGAAAACAGCAAACATAAGTGAGAGCAAAGGGACCTGCCTAGGAAAGGGCAGAGCAATGTAAAACGATGCCTTTCAAATACTTTGTTTTACATTTGCACTTTCCCAAACTGTGACAACAAACTATTGAGGTGAACTTTACAAAGCTTTCACTAAACACCTTTGGGAAAATGGGACAGTAAAAAATGATCACTTGTCACTTAACTGTTGGATGAAAATATTGTACATCGTACAAACCTGTTTTTCACAACACCACTTTTAAACAGCATGACTAATGCAAAAAAGGGACAGATTTTAGACCAGAACACATTTTTACTCACTATTGATTAATTGACTGATGATCTGTATCTAATTTCCCTTTTATAAGAGTTTTTTTTTTTTTTTTAACCATGGCTGAAGTAACTATGATCAACAAACTCAAAAGCCTTCTCCAAATTGTTGTAAAAGCCCTGATTTGTGGGAAAAAATTAGGACTTAGACTTTATGTGTAAAGCAACTGAGAAAATAAGCAGCCAGGTCTGAATAGAACTGGTAGGAGATCCCATTTCACCAAATTCACATGACAAACAATTATGTGCAAATTCTACATCTGTGCCCGTGAATTTAAATGACTTTTCTCAACATGGGTACATTTCCACATGTTTTAAAAATATGTGGCTTGCAATACAATGTTTCAGAAATTTGCTTTTAGTTTTATAAACCTACATTATCTGTTTTCCTTTACAATTTTCAATTATCTACGATGAAATAACTTAAAGTTAAATAAAGCTGTAGTAGAGAACCTGAGGGTGGCATGGTGGAGCAGTGGTTAGAGCCTTACAGCAAGAAGGATTGCCTCTTGGCTTTTATGGATGGAGTTTGCATGTTTTCCCCATGCACACATGGTTTTCTCCAGGTACTCCAATTTCCTCCCACAGATCAAAATCATGCGTGTTAGCTTCACTGGTCCCTCTAAATTATCCCCAGGTGAGTGAGAGTGTGAATGGTTGTTTGTTTCCATGTGTCCCTGTGATGGACTTGTGACCTGCCCAGGGTGTCCCCTGCCTGGAAAGGACAAGATGGATGGAGAACCTGAGCTCCTTGTGGAAATGCAAGTGAAAGGGTTTTTGTTGTTGTTATTGCTGTTTTTTTAATTAATTTATTTATTTTAAGATGACTTCGAAAAGATGATTCATAATTTATTTCTTTGCTTGTATTGTAAAATAGAATGTTTTTTTTATCATTAACAGACACATTAACTTTCTTATGGAAGCAGAAAATAGGATATTGTTATCAGCCCTCTTTAAGCTGATAAAAGAACCGCTGGCCCAAAAGAGTGTGATTAAAAGTTGGTAATTAAACCAGAATCACGGCTGTAATACAAAAGATCAACATAAATGGATAAAAGATTCAGTCGCAAATCAACTGTCATTGGTATTATATTTGTTGCATCAAAGCTTCAGAGGCATCAATAAGTGGCTTCTATGTTGGAACACTTAAAGTTATCTAAAATACATGAACAGACTGAATTTAAAATATGAACTTCCTTGCCTGAATGAAAATACTGTACATAAGAGGGCATATGACATTAATATTAGATGGTAATAAAGGATGGAAAATGTAATAATGACGTTAAGTAAAAACAAAACAAAACAAAAAAACACTGGATACAATGAAAGCAGTACTAGGTCTGAAACAGCACAGACCAGCAGATTTCCTCTTCATATAGATTTATTATTGGTCTAACCTGCTGAGGTTTTGGCACTATTTTATTTGAATGCAAACATAAACACAAATCAGCTATCTCTTTATGAACAATGACAAATAAAGTTAATAAACCGGCTCATCTGGTGACATTGCAGGAAAAATGCTGGAACACCTTGTGTCCTGCCTTTTACATAAATCAGCTATACCTCTTTTTAGAACACAATACTCCAGTAATTCAGGTGGGGAGTCTTGTATACCACTTATTCACTAAGAAAAACACATTACAGTGTTTTAGCTTGCAACAGTGTAGAATATCTCTCTACTATATTCTAATGAGCTGGGGTAACAGGCTGCCATTGGAAAAATGGCTTATAGCTTAATGCAGTGTAGTCTAGAAAATAGCCGTGGAGCTGTGTATATCTTTAGCCTTGCATGCAGAGAGTTTAAGTCATAGAAATATTAATGTTTCTACTTAGTTTAAAACTTTCAAAGAAACAGTGGGATTTTTTTTTATTATCAGTCACAGAGCTATGTTGCTGAACATGCAATGTTTATCCAAGTCTCAATTGTCAACTGAAATACACTTTTAATGTAGTCCATTATAGTCTTGACTTTACAAAAAATATTCAAGAATCTTATTTAGTCCTTTATGCTCTAATTCTCTTTGTTCAGCAGTCCCAGCTGTAGGCCCTCCAGCTTGGTTGCATGGTTCATTGTAGTCCCCTTCAGTCATTTCCACGTGTTAGTGGGATTTTGATGTATTTATCACTATCCAGTTGAACTCTGAGTTCTGACTAAATTTTTAGCTTATTTTTAAGTTAAAGTATTTGTTTTTTGTAAATTTGTTTTTCCAGTTCCAACTATTATTGATACAGCAAACACTATGGAGGTCAACTTCAAATTTTAGATACACGGCAAGTCTTCAATAACAGTCTTGGGTACCATATTCTACTTGCCATTTCTGGAAGCAGTGATTCCCCAAAATTTCAACATCTGACCCATAAAATAGCAATAACAGAAAATATTAACTTCAACTAGTTTAAGCATATACATAAGCTAATATATCAATTAAACAAGGACGTAGTTACAGCAAGAACAACCTAGGCTATTTTTATCCAAGAATTGCTTCTGTTTTAACTATTGTAACAATTATAGGGGAAGTAAGCAATTGGCAATGCTCTTTTTTACTTTTTTTATTTTTGCAGATCATCTCTAGAACACTCTTTTGATATTTCCCAATCAATAGTTGGTCCTTACCCCAACTTTGTTAACTACCGCTTTAGAGTATTTGGTATACTGTATTTCAGACACACAGATATGTTCCATAGACTCATACTAGTTCTTATGTTAGAATAAAGTACCAAATATTTTAAAATATCAAAATCTAGAATAGGCAGATGCCAAAAAAGATATTTTGTTTTGATGTTAAATTTTAAATTAAGTCAGCAAAGAAGTCTGTGGGGTCACAACAATTTTAAGGTACCTGCTCTCTGTGGCCCCTCTGCAACTGGTCAAACTTACTTTAGAGGGAATGAGAAAGAGCGAAATTGTTTCTAAGTCAGTCTAGAAGCATCCAGAATAAGCCAAAAGGGATATGTTTTATTTGTAAAATATCCTTACATAAATGCAGAGTATAAATACTTACAACTCTCTATCTCAAGTGTGCAGTTTTGCTCATCTAGTGGATATCTTCTTAGGTCCATCATACAGGCAGCTGTAGTAGTGATCCTGGGAATACAAAACAAACAACAAAAAAAAAGAATAAATAATCATTACCAGAAACGATTATCTGATCAGTTATTTTATTTTGTGTTGTATAAACATGATTTCAAAAAAACAAACAAAAAAAAACACAAAAAACAACTGGTTACATTTATATTTTCTCAGTTGACCCAGTAGTTATTCACCCCTTGCTGAATACAAACTTTCGCTGTAAGTGTCTTGCGTTCTCAAAATTTATGTTGAATGTGTTAGGTTGCATAAATAAACAGAAATAAAAAGAAAAAGACTCCCAAAATGTACAGAATTTTGAACACTTGTCTTTATTTTAAATCAAAACAATTTGCAAGTCTTAGGTTTTGAGTCTATGGAGTTTGACTTGAGACAGAAATGTACATGAAGCACTGACTTTGTAAACTTTGTAAAGACTGTAATTGTAACATCTATGTCAGTGAAAGACTGTGATACTTAACTAATAAATGCATCGCCCTTCAACATCTCTTGGCACCAATTAATACTGCAACACTTTTCAAAGAATGTTCTGGATATTACACAGAGTAATAAACCTGTTATCTGCTGCGTTTATCTTGTAAACCACATAATTGATGAACAGGCTTTAAACAAAAGTTCTATGAATGTCATACTGTTTATTAAAAAGTTTCAAAACTATCATACACTTAACAAAATACAGTTAAAGCATGATATGTAAATTATACTACTCATGGCAGAGTGAAAGATGAACTAGCTTTCATCTGTAACATGTGAGATGCCATATATCAGCAATACCTGATTTCACAGTGCAAAGTGAAAAAAAGAAGAAAAGATTGAAAGTGATAGATTATTATTGTTTCCTTGGCAGAGTTGGCTCAAGGTAGATTGTGGACATATATGAGAGCTTGGAGCCAAAGGAAACACTTAAACATAAAGCTGGGCCCTGAGGATTATGTAGTGAATAGTTCAAAGGACAAAGAATTACTTTTTTATTCCAATAAACTATAATAGAACTAATGAGTCAGATAAC
>JAOXNZ010000030.1:7494565-7508463 GCA_028566095.1 Kryptolebias brasiliensis
AGGATGAGGAACAGTGGGAACAGCTGGGGCTCCTTCAGAGGTCCACTCTCCCTGAGGGCCGCACTAATATTATACTTTCATATGAGGGTGAGGGCCACAAAAAATCGTCCCGCGGGCCGCAAATGGCCCACGGGCCGCGAGAATGAGACCTCTGTTTTAGAGACTATGTAATACCCTGTAAAATAGATATTTTCTGATGTTATGAGGTGGTTAAAAAGTTTATTGCTCCAACTTCTGAAGCACAGTGAATGCAGAATGAGTTGAAGTTAAAGTTAAGAGGTGATAAAGACAAATAGGGTATATTTATTTTGTTCTGAGCTGTTGTGTGAACAGCTCACACAACAGCTGTTCACACAGCAAAACATTACAGTTTTGAACTGCTCACTAAATGAGATCTTCTCAAACCAAGGGAGTCCAAGAAGCTTTTATCTTTTTAGTTGTCAGTCAGCTGTAATATAATGAAACTATTTGCAATGAACCTGAGCCTGTCATAGCATGCTGAACACTGCAACAAATCAGTGTAATAAAGACAGCAAAGGTGATAAAAACCAGATTTAAAAAAAATCAACAGCTTACATAATAGTTTTATTTCTAATTGTCTTTCAGTGTATTTTTACTCCCCCTTCATAGAGACTGTTCATAGCCATGGTAACCACTTGGTATTTTTTTAAATACCTTTTTTAAAATTGAGTTCAGACATCAGAGACCTATTTGAAAATGAGTGAATAAGATCAGTGAGGCAGGAGAAGTGCACTGGCATCTTATTAGCTATGGGAAGGTGAAACTCAGTAGAGAGGGTCAGTCATTTTTCATTTACAACAAAGATTTTTGTGTCTCAAATTTGTGAAAGAGCTAAAAATTCACATCTTGAGGAGACTTTTGGATTAACAAATCAAGAGTTTTCTTTTGAGAACTAGCTTTCTGAACATTTGAAATATCTTGTTGTCAGAAAAACCCAGTTACTGTTTTGTGCAAACAAGCACCATATGATTAATCTGTTATTTAATAGGGACTATGATCATACTGAATGAATTTTTAAGTCACCTAAGCATTTTTTGTGTTATTTTTTATCTGTGAAACATGCTATGTGAATAAACTTTAGTTTTTACAAATTACAGAATATTTAAGCCAAACTGATTTTTATGATAGCAATGTATACTGATCAAAAATATAAACGCCCCATGTCAAATATTGTTGCCATGTGGAGTTAACAACTGTAAATGAGCATTTGCTGACATTTGATTGTAAAAAAGTAATATTTCTTTTGATTTGTGTATAAGTTTTAATCCAACTTGCTGTCAGTGAGCATTACTCAGTGAGTTGTTTTTTTTTACTCAGTGCATGGGTGGGGCATGTCCAGTGGGTGATCAGACAAAATGAGCAACAGCTGGACAATCCTTGGACTGGGAACAATAAAAGGCCACCCCAAAATGTCAAATTTTGTCACAAGTCATAATGCCTCAGATGTCGCAAGTTATGCATGTTGGATGCAGGGATGTCCACCAGAGCAGTAGCTGCACAGCTCAATGTCCATTATTGGACCATAGGCCGTTTAAGAATTCATTTCCAACAGACTGGCACTACTGCAAATCCGGGACCGTGTTCCAGTTCCAGGCAATGTGGGTCAGCTCTGTGTGGCACTCCAGGAGGAATGGAATAACATTCCACAGACCACCATAGACAATCTGATCAACTCCATGCGAAGAAGATGTGTTGCTCTGAGAGACGCAGCTGGCGGACACACAAGATACTGAAAAATGAAATTCCTCAACCTGACCCCTATCATGTTCAAAGACCTGTAAATCCGCTACAAATGGCCATACCACGATGTTATCAATGCCGACATGAAGATCAGTAATTACTGAAAAGATATTTTGAGTTTCTCTATATATTGCGTAACCCAAATGTTCATAAAACTCTTATATTTGACGTGGGGTGTTTATATTTTTGTTCAGTGCAGGATGGAAACAAAAGAAGTGTGAGAAAAAGTTTGCAGTAAATGCTTGCTTCATTTCAGCTACTTGTGGGGCATGTGTGTCAGCATTTGTTTGACAAATGCTGAACTAGCCAGCTGAGCAATAGTATTAGAATGGTATGGTAAAGTACATAATCATGCTTAAAACTGTTTAGGTAACAATTGAAGGACAAAATGTTTTCCAAGCAGTTATAAAGAGTAAAACTAACAATAGTATCGAAACTGCCTCAAATAACATATACTCAAAAGTTTTAAAAAGTCAAATGTGCTGTAACTAAACAGCTAATTAGTCAACAAACTGATATTAATGGAGCACATCCCTGGTGTATGCTGAAACAAACAGAAAAGCAATGCAGAGACTTTGCAGAAGAGTTTAATTCAACATTACTGAGAATTACACAGTGATGTGCACATGTCCTGCAAATGAGGACAAAAGTAGGTCATCGACATTATAACTTGCACTCAAAGGCTATACAGCAGAACTTCACATCATTAATTTTCTTCATCTGGCTCTAATGAGCTAATTACTGACTTGGTCCACTTCACTAATTGTTACACTGAAGCTACACAATTTGTTTGCGTCTAGGTTGTTTGTGTGATCTTAAAATAGAAGATGTGTTGCAGGGTACTAAAAAGTGTCATTATCATTATTTAATACTTTACTTGTGGAGTTTAAACAATAAATAACATGCAACACAAAGGTCTTGTTATGTTGCAAAAGTTTGTATTTGAAAAGATTAAAATCTCACCTTAGACCATACAGTACAGTGCCATCCGGGTGCAGTCGAATCATTCTGTTTTTCACTGTGACACCATGAACAAACGATTTCTTGTCATTGAGGAAATAGGTGTCAGGGACCCAGAGCTGGTCAGCTACTCGGTTATCTAAGGTCAGGTTGAGTGGAATCTCGGAGTAGGATAGCCGCTTGTCTCGCCAGGCCTGCTGGAAGTACATTGTCAATGTATAGTCCTGTAAGTGTGCAGAGGAAGGCAACAGAGGGTGGGGAATGAGAGGAAAGGAATAAAGTAAAGGAAGGAACACAGGCATGAGGGGGGAGATAAATATATAAAAGAAGAGATAGAGAAAATAGAGAAAATAGATAGTTACCTCTCCAAGCTAACACTTTACCTTTTTTTTTTCAGTTCAAAATCTCATGATAGATGAGGCTGTACTTCAATATTGAATGAAGTTCACTTTAAGGCAAATGGAACAGTCACGTAGTAAAAAAAAAAATAAAAAAATTCTGTTCATACAAAGGTGAGGTTGAGGTAGACAGTGTTAAGGTGTGTGAATGTTCCTGAGATGGGAAAGATTCATAGAGACAACAAGACAGATTGTTCGGTTTTGTTGTGTACATTATGAAGTTGCAATTGTCCATTTTGGCTTGTTAATTAATGTAACAACTTATTTGCAGGCATTGTGCATCCCATTCAGTAAGTGTGTAATGACATGACCTACTCCTTTCTCTCTATATATTCTCTTCCAGCCAGTGGTTGGTTAGATTTAGGCTCTAATTTTATTTAATGTCAAGTAGCAGAAGATATCTGACAGTGCACAAATACGATTGGCCCATTTTTGGGTGAAGTAAATGTGGAGTGTATTCAAACATGTCACTTTTCATAACACAGAGTATTTATTATTTGCAGAACAGGATGAAACAAACAAAACAAACATACAAACAAAAACAGGTCAAAACTGAGAGTACTTCAACTTCATCATTACACAACTGGTATGAAAGGATGTGTGCTTTTTCAGCTGGTTTACCAGGAATCTAACACACTTATAGAGTCAATAATATGGTGTGACAAAGAGAGCAAGAAAGACCTAATGTTCCAGACCAAAGAAGAAAACCTCCAAGCAACCTCAAAAAAATACTTTTACAATTCATTTTTTGGATTCTCTCTTGGGTTTGACAGTTGCTGTGTTTGTCATTAGTAGATGTTTATGGACATGGCTTACTATGTTGCACTTGTAACATGTATTCACCCATTTGCACATTTGTTATTTGTTTGCCCAAAACTACTGAACAATAGTAGAGCACTCTCTTTCATTTTAATAACTTCATTGAGTAGCACTTCAAGCTTTTGATAGACTGCTTGTGTCAACTTCTCATACAAAGACAAATTGTGCCCCAAGAAAATATGTGTGTTTTTAAATAACCTTTAAAAAATATTCTTAATTGGAATCATTCATGGGACAAAGAAGCTCACTACAAATATGTTTATTTATAACTTTATATTTGGATTAAAAAATAAAAAATAAATCTTACATATTCCAGAAGTCAACAAAAGCAGGTCAACAGACTAAAAACTGGACCTGGAAGAAACATCCTAGATGTAGAATTCACATTTTGACTATACACAAGAGGATACATATTCTGTGAGCCTCCTGCACACTCACAAGTCCCGAAACTCATACAGTAGGTTAATGATTTATGAACAAACTGGAAAAATTTGATGAATTGCACAAGAATTCCCTGATGGTAAATCTAGGGCATGTTAAAAAGAGTCAAGCCAGCAGTAAGATGCTCTTGTACCTCTGTGAGGTAAGAGCCTACAAATCATCCATAAAAAAAATAACTATGTTAAATAAACTTGCTGTCTCAGGGAACTTTTTTGTCATGACTGGCACATTCACTTTCTGGCAAAGAGGCTGAACATGCATTTTTGATTATACCTGTTGGCCACAGATCTAACATCCTACAGCACCCTAGGAACTGGATGCTGGGATGTTTACTGGATTGAGTTAGGAAAATGGGAGCAGTATTCCTCACGACGTTGCTCTTCGATTTAAATGGTTTTGTCATTTTGTTGTTTGTTGAATATTTGGCTTGGATGCTGACAGCCATGTTTAAGAGTTTGAATTTTCCAAAAGCCATAAATCGTGTCAACAGTAGCACACTGCACTATAATTGGACTTGTAGAAAACAAAATGGTTTGAGCAGATTCAGGGTCAAACACTGCATGGAGGGCATTGTTTCATCACATGTCAAAACAACACTGGAACATCTAATTTTGGGACAGTTTAAAAAAAAAAAACAAAGAAAAAAGGAGAGGGTGTTTAGAAGCATAATTGTATGCTACAAACACATGACAATAGAAGCCTACATGACAAATGAGCATAACATAATAAACTTCTGGATCAATTTATTTTTGCTTTTAATAAATAAATCAGATATTTGATATGTGGGTATCCTTAGACTTGTACATGCACATCCCTGACTGTATGTGCTGTCTTCTCAGCTCTCCTGGTTGGTGGTTATGTAACTGCTCACACTCTACTCTTTGGCATGCTGTGCACTGCAGCATCATTTACTGTGATGTATAAAACTGCAGAAATGCCTCACTACACACAGACACAAGACTGCTATTATTTTGTCATTTTAGAAATGTAACTAAAATGACATTGCATTCTGTCTCAGCCTTTTAATACTGGACATGATTGATGAAGTGCATATCGTATTGCTAATTTTGTTTTCTGTGTGTAGAGCAAGCACACAATACATGATAGAACTGTTTGTCTTGCTTCAGGAATCAAACCTGGTCTAAGCAAGGATTCTACTATGATTTTTTTTTTTAATCTGCCATAGATAAATGCAATATTTTTTAATATTATATTGTCTTTTTGTAATTTAGGACAAAAAACTATACAAGGACAATGGTGGCATTATTTTCTAAAAATAATTTAAAGCCAAAGCACTCATTAAAATCATTATTCACAAAAGCTATCAACTGTTCTGGCATATACACAATACTCTACTTCACAAGGTTCGCAATTTTAATTTGAACAACTTTCAAGTAGCTGTAACAGTCTGAGTATTAACAGACACTGTTCTATTCTATTGTCAGTTCATAAAAAGGGCTGTTTACATAGGGCTGTTGCTTTGTGGAATATCCAGGCCCTGTCAGTGTGCCAGTATGGCCACTTTACTTTGAACCTAAAGCTGCCAATATGATCTGCTCTTGTGTGCCCCTATGTTTCAACTTCTAAAGAAAAAAAGGACGTTGGACTAACAACAGTCATAATGACCAAGTGAAACAGTGATGCAGGAAGAAGGAAGTTAAATTTATGAGAGCAGATTAAGATATCCTCCCAGAGAACAGGAGAAAACGATACAAAGTATCATTAAAGCTGTTAGAAAATCCATTATGAACAACTAAATAACATCCAGTTTCCTTAACACGTGTCCTACTGCGTTAATGTCTTTTCTAATAATATTTTCTTGTTTAATACATTTTTATATCCTATTAAACACGCCACAAAAATCTGCAAATGAAATTCATATACATCAGCCAGACTCTTTATAATCAAAATTGTCAAATAAACCAATTATATGTTTAATGTACTGCCCATTTATTTTACAAGCATTGACTCAATGAACCTAATGACTGAAAGCACCATTGATCTACAGAAGGAACCTTAATTTGACAATCTCATTTTAAAAACGAGTCTTGCATAACTGACAACCAGTTAAAAGAAAACAATACATTTTGGTTTTATTTAACACACTGATTGAAGCATTTAGATAAAATGGAGTTCATTTAAGAGCTTCTTTGAAAGGTATTAAATGAAAAGTAAGAAGTGCTCAGCTGTACTAAAGTCCACTGAAACATGAACCAGCTTTTCAAGGTCTGACTGAGAAGGACAAATATGTACTTTAGATATATTTCAAAATTGAGAAAAATCCCTTTAAGTAGAAAAAGATATATGCTTCTGGAATGAAAAAGTCTGTTAGCTTAAAGATCTTGGACAAAGCATGAATATGTAAATGTGGGTGATCACCACATGAGGCTTGTGAAATATATTTCTAAAAAAAAATGGATTACAGTGGAGCTATTCAAAAATCAAACTTCAATAGAATAAGTTCCTGAGATATGTACCCTGCAGCATGGATGGCTGCAGCTGATCATCATCAAAAGCCTGCACTGGTGCAGATGACTGCCTAAATAAAACTCATGTTGTTGTGCAGGTTTTCTGTGTAACAATAGTGCTGTAGCTTTTTAAGCTAGTGGGATTTGAATACAAAAGGTTATGCATATCTGTGAGCATATATTTAAGTAGGTTTAATCAATGGCTTGTAATTGTCTGTCATCTTTCAACAAAGTACACTTTGGTTGTTCAAGTTTTAAGTCATAATGTTTTGAGCTGCACCTATCCACGTATATCAAAAACTACATTTTTGTCAATTACTTTGGCTTTTGACACCTTATGTCTTTGGCTTTAGCGCCACAACATTAGATGCAGCAGTTGATGTAATCATCCAACAAACTTTTATGAACGGGAAAAGTTCTCATTAGAAAACTAGAACAAGATGTAACAGAACATTGTGGTGTAAAATTATGAGAGCTGTTCAGAACAATTTAGTTTCAAAACAACTTTGTATGTCTACATAATATGAGGTGCAAGCTACTAAACTCCACTTTTCTTTGGAATTTTATGCAATTGCTGTGACTGTCCGACCCTGACAGGATTTGAATTTTATCAGCTCAAAAATGTTTTATCAGCTAAAAAACTTGTTAAAACTTCTAACGTAGAGCTACAACAGCCTTGTCTGCTCTGCATTATGGTAAACTAAAGGATCACCTTACTTTTGTAGATCTTTTCCAAGTACAGTAGATTAGTAAACATAAGTATTCATTAGCTAATAGAGAAAAAAAGAGGAGAGATAAAAAATAGAAGGAAAAGAATTCCGACTGTCCATTTTGACCCTGTCAACCTCACTCATTCTCCAAGCTGCTTGTTCAATAACCCCTCACATCTCCAGTTTACGGCCCTCCATATGCCTGAAAATTGGACAGAGAACTATTATTAGACTTATCTTGTTTGACTTGTGTCATGAGTCCTCATCACATAATGTTTTGTGTATTTTTATATTTTTATGTCATTGGAAAGACAGAAAATTGATGGGAGGAAGAAAACAAAATCTTTAGTGTCAACATATTCAAAAATCTTCCCTTAATAATGAGTGGTATTTAGACACAAACAACTTGGTTAATATTGTATTCTACGTTATTTTCTTATATTTTTTTAAAACACTGGATCAAACTGAAATATCTGATGTGTTAACCTCTACACCTTTTGGTGAAATTTCACTCTTCAAGTTGAATAACCAATATTTACCAGAGAAGCTTGGAAGACAAAAATAAATTAATACAAAAAAAAAAAAAACATTCATTACTACACATATCATAAAATGTGAATACAAAAATAAACTTAAAAATTAGACATATCTGATTCCACTATTATTTTTTTGATGTGAGGTTTATGCTGTGGACAAGATTAAAAACACAAAGTGAAACAAAAGCTTTAAAAAAGGACAAGACCTGTTGAACAAAATAGTTACTGTGCATGTTTTGATTGCAGGAGGACAAGGTTAAGTAAAAGGGAATTGAGGCTGAAGTCACACAGAGAAACAGAAAAGAAACAGAAACAGAATGAGGATGAGTAAATAGTCAAGCCTGCTTATAAATCTCTTTCTTCCCCATCTATCCTTGAAGTTTGTTTTACAGAGATGTGGACTGGATGGTGAGTTTGCTGGAAGGAATTGGGAGGTGTTTGTGGGCTTTATTTGGGGGTAAATAAAAGACATTCAGAAGCTCAGTGAAGCAGAGATGCAAATTGTTTTTATTCTTGCAGCTCTTTACTTCCAAATCTCTGATTCCAATGCCAGCAATGACCCTGTTCTTCTTCATTTATACTTCTCCTCATCTTACCCATTCATTCATGTTCTATTCATTGATATTTCTTTTCATTTTTTATCTTATATCCTTCCTTACATTTTTTGCAACCCCTTTCCATCTGTATCTCCCTTTAGAGCATTCCCTCTGCCATATTTCCATTTCCATCTCCATCACAGAGGGATTTAGTTGTCTCAACTGCATGAGGGTGAAAACCTGGGAAATGGCAAACTGGGGGTGTTCATAAATGATTAAGATTAGCCCTCTCTATAGCAACAGCCTATAGGAAAATAGGTAGCTGATCAGCTTCTGTAATGCTAATAAAGAATCAGCTCAACAATTCAAATTAGAATAGTTGAGCTTTGTTTTCTCCCCCCACCACCCACCCCACCCCTAAAAAAGTACAACTGATGAATTCACTACTTTACAAATATTGACAAATTATGCAGTTCAGGTTTGCGTTTGACAGTGACTAACAGTTTGTTGTTGGCAAACAAATTGTATGTTGCTGTAAATTGATTCTATGGTACACTGTCGACCTTGAAGAGTGAAGTTGAAACCTAAAGGGTCCTTCCTCTAAAGCCCCATCTGCTTCCACTTTCACTTTGTCTTCACCTCTCTCTTCTCTCTCCCTCTTTCTGAAATATCTTTAGTGGAAAGAAATGTGATTTTTCCCCCACTAAGCCATATCATGCTGCAGTATGTCATCCACCTCCTTTAGTTCCACCAAGAAGCCATCTAACAAGAAGCAGCCCTCAATTTCCTGCCTAACTTGGTCGCCGTGCCATCTGTGACAGAGAATGAGCAGTCTGACATAAGGCGCAGAATTTCCAAAGAGATCTATTGCCAAGCAAGCTGATTCCCCCCAAAGCTTGGGAACACACACCAATCAGTTACAGCATTATACTAACTTAAAAAATAAAGGGAGTAACATGGCTCACTTTATTGGGAGGTTCTGCTAGAAAAAATATGCATTTTGGCTTTCATGTGAATGTTAGTGTGACAAACATGTTTAGACCAATCAGTCTCTTCCATATGACAATGCCACCCCTTACAGTAGCAGTCTCCTTTCAGCAGGGCAGAAGAAGTTCTTGCAAAAACCTGAATGGTTCAGAGAACACAACAACTATTGGGGAACTCATTCAACCTTAAACACTCAGGATACCAAAATGGCATTTGTAGGAAGTAGGCACAAGTGCATGTCCTAACTGGTTCCAGCATGATAAAAAAAGGGGAACCTCCTCACCTATTTTTACATAGATGGTCATAATGTTATGACTGACCTGTGTGTAAATGAAAATCTGTGGAGATATGTATCTTGACAGTATTTAATTATGTATGGGGAACAGCTTGTGTACTGAAGGAAGTAAATAAGAATCAAGAAATCATACAGGGGCTGCTGTGGGGGTTTGATTTGGCCTGTTTGATTCAGAATAAAAACTGGTAGTATCAGTTTAACCAATTGCTACTATTACTACTACTACTAATTATAATAATAACAATAATAACAATAAACTTAAACATTTGTAAAACACATACAAAAACGCATACTAATATTAACCACAGCTGTGGGACATAGTTCTTTAAAATACAAGAAAGCGATTACCTTTGCATTCAGGCTGTATATTACAAAGTGCATGTACTTTTACTGGCTCAATCATAGTTGAACTGAATGCCATTAGAATTCAGATGAACTATTATTTTTTTAACAGTACACTACGAGGACCTTAGTTGTAAAATGGCACTATAAAATAAGCAGAATTTAAGTAAATTATACAATAAGACACAATTATCACATCTTGTTCCATCATTGAATAAAGTGCAGTTATTACCTTATGCATATCCTTTTTTTTATTATGGAAAATAATACTATGAGTAAAGCTGTAATCCCATTGAATCCCATAAATTGTTGGTCAGTTTCACAGAAAAGGTTTGTATTTTGTGAGCGTGAGAGAAGGTTTAAAATTGACTTTCCATGAGGACAGTATTTCAGCCAAAGCTCTCAGACTGAGTGCATCATTTGCATTTGTTTTTTTGTTTTTTGTTTTCTTTAATGCCACTTTCTCAGTTTATGGCATGTTGAAAACAAGATAATGTATTTCAGTGAAGTAGCCTGGACTCTTGTTTGTTTACTTGTACTTTGTCTAACCTCCTTTTTCATTGCATTGCTGTTGTCACTCTCTTTCAGTGATGCTTCCCTTTTTCAGTACATTCCCCTTTTTCCCTCCATACTCTTTTATCTTTTACTTTAGCCTGGACACAGCTTTCAAGAGATGTCGCTGAAGGTGAATCAAATTTAGAGGAACACCCCCACCCTCCTGCCTCCACCCCTAGCCTTTAGTTCTCCCAAAGCAGAAGTTCACAGCTTTGCCAGTTGGCAGTCATGCAGCTGAACTGACTACATGCAATTTATTAGAGTCGATTGGTGCATCTGCAGGCTTTTTTGCGTCTCTGGAGATGAGTAGAATGGAGTGGCAATTCAGATAGGGGGCAGTGGAGGGATGGTGATAGTGGTGGTGGTGGTGGGGGTGTCGAGCAGAGCACAGATTATTGGGCACTTTTGAATCCCACTGGAAGACAGGAGTGAGGCTGATGGAGTTTTCAATCTCAGCTGTCATTCCTGCTAGATGGAAAGTTAGCTGACCGAAGAGACGAGGAGAAAAATGAGTGTGTCCTAGTGAACATCATTTGTTCCACTTACTACTTGTGTGTTTTGTGTGTAGAAGTAGAGAGCAGTACATACAGATTCACAAACACACTGCAGATGTGTGTATTTTTCTGGTAAAATCCTTGTAACAGTTCTTACTTGATTTATTATTTATTTCTTTTCTTTCTAATGCTGCTAAAGGTCTTCCTGTCTGTGTTTGGCGTCATGTATGTATAAATTATTGACTGATAAAGTAATCCCACATTTCATGTATTATTCTGGGAAACCAGGAATAAAAAAATGCTATTCAAATGGCACAAGAAGCATAGTCCACATGTACTTGTTCTTAAAAAAGAAAAACGTAATTCAGTATGAATGCATATGACACAATAGCAGCTTTAGAACCTGAGCAAGAACAGAAAAGAGTTATGAACAATGAATTCACACATTTGTGTTTATCAGACACTGAATACACATTTTATTTATGTATTTTTTCTCATTCCATGTCCAGAGTTGTGTGAATCCAGATTTGATAGCTTGCATACAATATCTCCTCGAGCAAAGCTGCCTATGAAGAAGCAATATCTCTTCACAGTTGGACTGACCTATAAGAGATGCGGGAGTCCTTTAGAGGTGTCAGCTTATGTATGTGTGAGTGTGTGTATGAGGGGTGTGTGGGTGTTGGGGGTAAATGACATACTACAAAAACAGCTGAAATGTTTAACGGTGGAGAATGATTCATTCCTTCAATACCAGCCTAACTCACCCCCACCACCACCACTTTTCCCACACATATTCACACACCTAACTGTGTAGCAATTTTCAATTCAAGAATCAAGAATCTTTATTGTCATTATGCATAGCACAACAACATTTTGTTTGGTGGTCTCAGATAAGTGTTCACACATACAGAATAATAAAGTAATCTAATTTACAAAATTTAGAATTGACAGTCAGCATCACACCGAATGGCAGTAATGCAAAGCATCTGACAGCAAATAGATAAAGATGTTATGAAGTCCAGCACAGTGCAAGTTCCAGTCTTTAGATATGAATGAGTGAGTGTGTTAGTGTTAGTGTGAGGTGTGAGTGTAGGGCTGTAAACAATATATAGTTTTTGCATGTATTTCATTAAAACATTGACATAATTGAGTTGATTTAAACTAACCCAAACATAAACAGTGCAATTATTTGACTGACAATAATAACAGTCAAGGTAAAGTACGAACAATTCTGAAACCACAACACCATATTTTACATTGTATGTAAAGGATTGTTATTTTACATTTACTAAGCACACATCACATATTGTGTGTTATCAGTTCATTAATATCAACATCAGGAGAAAAAAAAAAGTTTTTCTTCACTAACTGTTTTATACTAGTAAGTGCAGACTTAATTTTGTTTATTTTTTAAAGCAGAGATTGTTTTATTATTTTGACTTTAATTTGTGTGAACAAAATAAAGTGATTACCAACATTGCTGTAGCCAAAGACAGTTGCTTGTCAATGACCACCAGTAAATTTATGTGGACCAACATCAAGACTGGCAGATGGTTTTTAAATTTTATAACTAAGTTTGTTATAGCATGTAAAAAAAAAGGTTTATTATTTTTAAAGTCTTTTGTGGTGACAGGTGCAAAAATAAAACATATTTAGCCATATTTTATTTTTTCACTGCAGAACTGAGCTGTTTTCTTTTTTTTTTTTAGGGAATTTTATTGACAAAAAGTACCTCTGAACTAAAAGAGAAATGATGATAAATCCTGTCAAACCATCTGTTTCCAGCAATAGACCCTTATAGAGCAATTTAGAAAGCCTGAGTACAACACCACAGGTACACATACGTTTGTTAGAACACCTTGATGTATATCTAAGTACCACAGATGGAAACTAATCTCTTGAGTAATAAAGATCATTATTGGCACAAAGTGCACCATTGTCTTTTTTGTTGTTTCTTAAAAACAAACAAACAAACAAAACAGAAGAAGCATAGACATTCCTTAAACCATCATTTGACACATCTGTGATTGTCATGATAGCTTTTTGAAAGCTTTTACTCCATAAAGAATGAACATTTTAAATAAGCAAAATGTTACTTCAAAAGTGAACCTTTTTAAAGTGTCGTTTTACAGAAAAAAGTTAAAGGAAAAAAAGGTATCACTAAAAGCAACTACTGTCGCCTCTCAACACCATGCAATTATCAGCTCTCAGTGTAATGTTCCGTTGCTGTGAAAACCAATCCACACCCGTCATCTCTGCTGTTTGGATATTATCAACTTTGTGAATTTGGGAACTCTGTGAAAAAGCAGAAACTAGCCGTGTACTACACTGACAGCTAACAGACCTCATACAAGCTGTGAACTTGGTATGTTTGTTCCAGACAGGAACAAAATTAGAGGTTTAAACATAAAGCTGAGACAACAGCATGGAGTGAGATCCATACTAATGAGAATTCAGGTCATAATATGTGCACACATCAATACATTTAACACAGAAAAACAGTTATGTTACAGTAATCCAATACTTTAAAAAAATATATATATATATTTTTGACTGCACTGTTATTAAACTGCATTTTTAAACTTGCATGTATTTT
>JAOXNZ010000030.1:7508563-7533217 GCA_028566095.1 Kryptolebias brasiliensis
TTGTCTTTTGAAGATCAATGACCTAAGCTTTAACTACTGCTGCCCCTGTAGTCCACTATAATTCTGCTTTATCAGATTTTAGTGTATTCTTAATGTTTCGTAAATTTTTTTTTTTGCTTTTTCTTTACTCTGTCTTTTTTTTTCTTCTTTTTTTTGTTCTAACTCATGTAGCCTTCTGTGCAGTTTAGACAATTTGTGTTTTGTCTACATCATTTAGATTCAACTTCAAGAATAGCATAACTGCATGTCCAAGTTTTCACTGCTCTCCTAGATCAAAATTTCAGGCCTGTTTAATCTCTGTTTGCAGTGATAATAACTGTTAATGGGTTCATAAATCACACTTTGAAAGCACTAAAGGATATCGTCCGCCGCTTTATATGCTAGAGTTTTAGACTAAGATCATCTTTTGTCGAGAAATGATGGACTTATAGCCGTTTTGGTCAAGCCCTAAAAACAATGTTATGTGTCACATAATATTGCAATGTGTCATGTGACGTGTTAGTACTTGGGGTATATGTTGTGGATGACCTTTCAGCTACTACCAGCACAAAATTTTAGCTCAGTATTTAAATAATTGATTGAGTTGTAGATATTTTTGTGTTTGCTAAGGTTGATTAGCATTGGCAGCCATCTTGAACTGTAGTGACAACAAAAGTTAATCAGATGTACATTCAACATTTAATTTTTGGGAGTTTCATTGAACTTAATGCAGTGATTTATGGGATATTTTGCTAACAAACAGACAAACACAAGCAAAAGCATTATCATCTGCCTTCACCTTTCAGCAGCAGGCAATAATATTTTTAACTTTCTGAAGGGGTTAGACGAATAACACCAAACCAGGACACAAACAAAGACTTGAACTAAAGTCAAATCCTATTTTTTTTCTCTTTCTATCTTGCAGACTCCCAAGAAGGGCTTGTGGGCTAAGACGTGCAGTCAGAGCTGTTAGTCAGCAACGAGATGAAGATGTGGACCAAAGAAAAAGCTGCTCAGAGGACAATCCTAAACCCTATAATCGACCCCAGCAAATCACCGCTACACAACCCAGAACTCTCTGCCACAAGTCTGAAAATCCACATCAGCCTCTTTCACAAATACCTCAAGCCACAACTCTAGAAGACGCTCCAATAATCACCACAACATCTCACACAGGCTCTCCTGCAGTGCATCCCCAGTCTTGCCACAGCTTGTGTCCCCAGCTGCCCCTCTCTGCACAGGGGAGAGTGGGAGGCAGACTCGGAGTGTCCTTCTGCTTCTCACGCCGAGGGCCCAGGCTGGAGCCTTCTGCTTCAGTCTTTTCCGACCTGGAGGAGGAGGAGAGAGAGAAGAGGGAGCAAATGAGAGAGCGAGTGAAGGCAATAATGGAGGACATTGGCAGGGAAATTGGGGAAGCAGATGAGAGGAAAAAGTCCAACTCAGGCAGTAACATACTGATGCAGACGATCTCAGGATATGCAAAGAGAGAAGAGGAACAAATGGAAAAGACAGATGTAGTAAAAGAACTTTTTCCTATTTCCACAGCAGCCCCTCATCATCAGAGTCATGATTTACAAGACCCACAGTCACAGACCAAAGTGGCCAAATGGGACACAACACTCACACTGGTGCACATGGACCCCAAACAAACAGACAATGAGACAGAGAAGAAGCAAGAAACAGACAGAGGGAAGGAGTCAAGTCATTTTCTGTGTGTGCTGGGGAGAGACGGTTCAACCCATCTGAGATGGCCTGTCAGTTTGCTCAAGTTCACCAAGTCTGAACCGCACATCTCCTTCAGCTGCAACCCGCTCTGCGTGAATGTTCAACCGCTAGAACAACTCACCGGGGATCCGCAGGCGTCACAACAAAATCAGCTGCGCACTCTTTCAGGTGTGCCAACTGTTCTTACACCAGACGCTCGCTCCTGCTCACAAAGACGAGCGAGACATGAGCTGAGAGCACGCAGACGGAGGAAGCATGATGAGATTTTAAAGCAAGAGCAACATATCAGCGTGGAGACAGAAGCGCATCTGCTGCTCAAGAACAAAAACCTTCCATCATCGGTAACGGAATTGCAAAAAGGAGGATGCATGCTAAGAGAGGAGAACTGTGAGAGGGCAGCCTCCCATCCATCTGACCCCGCTCTGAGTGACAGCTCTGACACAAACTCCCAGAA
Source organism: Kryptolebias brasiliensis (assembly GCA_028566095.1). Lineage (NCBI taxonomy): Eukaryota > Metazoa > Chordata > Actinopteri > Cyprinodontiformes > Rivulidae > Kryptolebias > Kryptolebias brasiliensis. Next base: position 7,510,722 of record JAOXNZ010000030.1, read on the forward strand.
TCCTCTGGGAGGAAGATTAGAGGGTGCAAGAGGGATCAGGAAGAGAGCCATCACAGCCCTGAGCTGTAAATTAGAGTCTGTCACCCAGCCTGGCATGCAGGGGATGTGCATCAGCCTGTCCAGGTGTGAATGTGGGAGTGAGACAATATGTGAGTGTGGTAGAGCTCCACGGCCATATGTGGGCGTCCCAAAAGTGTCACACAAAAAGAAGAAGATCAACACAAAGAAGCTGGCAAAGAAGAAGAGGGTTAAGAAGGAAAAGGCCTCAAACAGGCAACAGTCAGCAAAGTGCAAAGTAAGGAGTGTTGTCTCTACAGTTTGCATCGCAGGACGAGAGAGCAGAGGAGCAGCTAAAGGGAGGTTGGGGAAGAAAAGGAGGAGAAGAGAGATGAGGGAGGATGGAGCAGGCAGCGACTGTCTCCTGGGGGGATGTGAGACTGAGCCAGTATCTGTCTCTGTCAGAAAGAGGAGGCCTCATAGGAGGCACAGTGCTGAATTCAAGTCACAGGCAGGCAGCGAGCAGGCAGAACATGCCGCTGTCGACTCCCAGCTCAGCAGACACACAGCAGACAGAGATATGGAGGGGGGGAGGCAGCGAGACGGAGGGGCGGCAACTTTTCCCTGGCGGTCTCACATCTCCGTTCGCTCCTTCTCACCAAGACGTAACTCTAAGCTGTTTTGGGAAAGGGGTCACCATAGCAACCCCAGGAGTTTCATTGACTGCTGTTACCCTGACAACAGCTGTGGTAGCGGCCCGGCAAAAAAGAGAAAACTCCTCCACGGGGACAGGAAATTCATTCATGGCAAGGGGAATGGCGAAGTCTGGGAGAGGAGTGGAAGGAAAATGGCTGAACACTCGGGCTGCAGAGACAGAGGCCTGATTTTAGATGCAGAACAGTGGGAGTGGGTAAGAGGTGGGGGTGATGAAGAGGGTGGGTCAAGGACTGGCTGGAGAAATAGAGCAACAGAGTGGGATCATGTGGCAAGGTTTAGCCCGAGTCCTAAAGGCTGGGGCAGGAAACATGGATGCGTTAGCACAGAGGACGTAGACTGGGACAGGTGGACATGGGGCAGCAGTGATAGCTGGGAAGATTGGGGAACACGCAGGTCCATTTCAAGCTCCAAGGCAGGTGCTGATGGCAGAGACACCCCAGGCGGCATGTGGAGGTGTGCGGGCACCAGACGGTCAAGTTCAAGACACTTCTCCAGCCCCGAGTGGTGGACTAGCCAACAGCCGCGCAGCTGCCACAGTGTGATGGGCGCCCGGGGCAGCAGGTGCCACAGCCCACGCTCATGCAGCCCCTGCAGCAGTACCAGCATGTCAGAGTTGAGCTGTGAGTGGAGCAAAAGCAGCACCTGTTCAGGGGGCACTGTGGATATCGTCAGCTCCAGCAGGACATCCTCAGCAGCTGCAGGAGCCTCTCAGGAAACAAGAAAGCACAGCAGTCCCGTGTCAACACCATCCACCTATTTCTCTAGTTCTCCCCAAAATTCACCACCAAAGGTTTTAAGACTGAACACAAAACAGTGCAATGGAAGTTCCACACAGCTAAAGAAGACAAGTTCTAAGTCAGATAATGCCCTTGAAGACTCTGTTTGTGTCACAACAAGTAGCTCAGGCACAGCTCTGACACAGAAACCAGCCAGGGTGTTGCTTTTGCCGCTCATTGGAAAACTTCCTGCAATCCAGAAAAGGGCAAGAAGAGAAAAGGGACTGCAGGAGAAGAGTTTAGAAACTGAGCGAGAAGAGGAAGCTAAGAGCCGCGGGGAGGACATTGGCACGATTGTTGACAGTCAAAAATGTCTCCTGAACATTGCTGAGTCAAATCCCAGTGGGTCCCCAAATCTCTGCCCGGCACAGATTAGGACTGATGACAAACAGGCAGGTGGAGAGACAGCTGCACCAATCAGCTTTTCGGCTGAGGAGATGAACAAATATCGGGCACTGCAGGAGCAGGCGAGAGAGCACATGCAGAAAGTCCTGGAAAACACACAGGAAAGTGCAAATATACACACACAGACAAGATACACACACCACCCACACACAAACAGTTATGTGACTTCTGAGGAACAGTACAAAACCGCATCTTTGCACAGCCCTGCACAACCTCAAACTCAAATAATCCATCCAGATATCTTGCAGAGACAAGTCCAACACACCTTCCATGTCAGTGTCCCTCTGCAACATGTAACCCCCCAGGAGAGATTTACACCAACTGTGGCTCTGGGAGTTCCCAACCTCCCCCCTCTTCCACCATCTCCAACACTGTCAAATCTTCATCATATCATTTTACAACAAGCAGCTCTCTCCATCCCCCACCCCATGCCCTCCACTTCCAGCTCATCCCCCTCCTCCGCCGTACACCCACCATCGCCCCCTCGCCCACCGTCCCTCCCTCATCCTCTCCACCTTACACCCCTCTCCATTTCCTCCTTGTTTCCCTCCTTCCTCCTCTCCCATCATCCCATCCCTCTCCTGGCCCAATCCCTGCACGCGTCCCCTCTTACTCCGCTCTCCCCAGTAGCCCTGCAACCTCTGAACTCACAGCCTTTCATGGGCACGTCGTGGCCAGTGAGATTCCAACAGAAGGCAATATGATTTTCGCTGAGTGGCTGCCATGTTTATCAGTTTTTCTTGGCAAGGGTGACCAGTGAAACAAACATGAGGGAACGCTTCACAAAAAATGCCTGATTTTTAAAAAAAAATCAGCACTATGTCAGTGCTTTACCAGTTTCAGCTCCAACTCTTATCCACATTTGCCTTCTCAATCACTCCCATGCATGCATACAGGCACAAAGAGCCCAACTACTGGCTGTTTTCAAAAGGAAAATTTGTTTCTCTTTTTAGCCTCTGCTGTGCAGCAGCTGACAGCGAGAAAGCAGACTTTGATCCTTTGCTTTCGCCATCGTTCCTCATTCAGGAGCAAAATAAAGGGAAAGGTACACCTGCAATTCAAAGACAAGCTGGGGCTGGTGTCATCCTCTCTCTTTTCCTTCTGAGCCACAGGCAGACCAGCTGCCTTTTGAAGTACCCTTCAAGCCAGTGACAAGGAAACAAAAGAAAGTAATAATACTCTTCGCTTATCTCCATTTCAACACAAGTTTATCTAAGTAAGGTTGTGACCTTCAATGAACATAGATAACATACCAAGGAGCAGGGCAGCTGGCAAAGCCCTTTTAACCTCATGTGAACTGTGTGTTTCTGATCAGACATAAATTAACATCATTCAACACTTTCTTTATTAAACACAGAGGGTTTATATGTGTCTAAATTAGAAATTTGTATCTGGAAGAATTCAAATAAAATGTGGATTTAGCATCCATGATTTGTACATTAATTATATTCCCCCCACCCCTACCCCACCTAATGACTTCAATGATAAATGGTTTTTATTTTACATTTAATTTGAGTCAAGAATCTTCCTTTTTGCTTCACTGCATTTAACAAATCAGTTGTTCAAATGATAATGAATGAATCTGATATGTTATAATAAAGTGCGAGTGACAATAAAGGGACTTTAATGCCTTTTTGTGTTCTGTCTGACTGTTGTTGATTATGTAAAATGTTCCAACAAAGTCTAAATAGGCAGTAATACTCAGGTTTACTCCCTCTAAAAATGAGGCACAAAATTCTCAATAGTTTTAGATCATCAGGTACAGTTGAGATCAGACGTTTCCATCCACTCATAATGGACATGAATGTCATATTAATTTGGGGCTTTTACCAATTTAGTTGAACCCCTTTTTTCCAGGGTAGCATGATTATACAAGATACAACTTTAACAATATTTAAAAACAAGAATAACTTCTCATTAGCGATCATGAGTAACTGCAGCTGGTAGTTTCTGTTTGACAACATAAAAAGTATTTGTTTGAAAGCACTGATCAGATTGATCAATTCTCAGAACCATGGAGAGTCCAGGGATTTTACTGATGATCTAAGATGGTGAGGAAACTAGTCATGATGTTTAGGAACAACCCAGGAACCACGAAAGCTCATAAAACTGGAAACTGGAAAGTGCTGGAACACAAGAGTCACTGTCCCCAGTCAAGCCAGTTTTACATCTCCACGGACTGAGAGGGTCCCAACTAAGAAAGACGCTCCTGCTCCAAATGCAACATCTTCAAGCTCGACCAAAGTTTGCAGTTTCCCACATGGACAAACCGAATGCCTTTTGAAAAAAGGTTTTATGGTCAGATGAGACAAATAGTTATTTGGCCACAGTGACATGAAGAATGTTTGGAGGAGTTAGGGTTAGGCTTCCAAACCTAAGAACACTATACTAACTGTCAAGCATGGCAGTGGTAGCATCATGATATGGTACTGGTTCATTGCACAAAAGAGCTGGACACTCAGGCTGCAGAGACAGAAACAGGATTATAAATGTAAACACTGAGATACTTATTGTACATAGTGTACAAAACCTCTTGATGACTGCTTATTCACTCCAAACAGTACAGTACAATACTATAAGTGATACTATAAATGAACCAGTCACCCAAATGACACACTTAATGATATATATATGTATATATTATCTCATACACCATCTTAGCAACCAGTCTCACTTTTCAAATCACCAAAATGGTGGCTGCTTAAGTTATACAAAAAATAAGTTCTAAGGACTTATTTTGCTGTGAAAATTTTTAATTTCTAAAAGTTTCCTGTAAATGGAACACATAAACAAACCCTTTGATATTGATGGCAAGTCATAACTGGAAAAAAAAAAAATCCTATGCAGCATAGTTTGCATTAAGAGTAGCTGTGTCTGTTCTGAATGAAAAAGATGAAAAACAAAGGATTGTTTTAGAAAGAGAAAGAAAGGGTTAACCTTAACCCTAAAGTCACTCACCTAATTTTTATTGAGTGTTTCTCCTTAATTTTGTCAGAGAGAAAAAAACAAAATGTCTACTTTAAAGATGTTGATATAGAATAATGTGCAAGACTCATGAGAGCTGTAGCTATAATTAAGATCATAATGACACTCTGACTTTTTAAGCAATTTGCTTTATCAAAAAATCCTAAATGTGTATTTATTACACAGATTAAGTCAACTGAGAATAAAGTAAAAATATAAAAATATTTTATGTTGTTTGTTCATTTGTTATAAGCTTGCCTCCTTTGTGACCCTCAACTATGTATAACATATTACATACTGTAAAAAATTCTTCCTTGGAGAAATTGCTTCAGAGCCAAATAAATAACCACTTTAAATAACCAAGTGACATGAAGCCTGCATCTGACTAAGGAATACTTCAGTCAGCACTTGTCAAAGACAAATAGCTGTCAGAGAACAGTTAACACTGATTAACATTAGTTAAGAGCACTCAAAAATGTAGTCCTCTGCCAAAGCCAGTGCCTTTTATTTATTTAAAAAATAGAAACTGATCTCAGTCTTTATTAAAATGTAATGAGTTTTTTCATTTAGTGGTGCTCTTCCACTCCATTAAGCCTCATAAAATTAATAGTTTTTGCCAAAAAGACAATTAGAAAGCATACAAAGAGCCCTGAAAACAAATATATTTCCTTATAGGAAGACTTTGAGAGATTACATGAAAACTGAGCCTTTAGGTAAAACCAACTCTTAATTTAAAAAAAGTTATTGTATGTGTTTTGAACACTCATACTCTTCCTAAATTTATTTCTCATTGTCACTTGTTTTCTTATTTCATGTCAAATAATAATACATTAGAAGTACACTGTGTATTGTTAAATGTATTTAGTGTTTTTGCTGTTTAACACATTTCTGTTTTTATTAATAAAAAATACATGGGGTATCACATAAATGTAATTTCTCTTCTGTTGTACACACCAAATATAATGACATCTGCACCTAAAATTATATAAGTATATGGGGTGTAACCATAAATGCCTTTTGTATTTACAGATTTTAAATTAGGGTTGAATTTACTTATTAAAATAACTTTGTTTACCACAGTTAATAATTCAATGCATTATGTTTTATATTGATGTATGAAGCAAAGATAGCTTTCAACTGAAAAGTGTGTTCAAACAGTGGCAACTTGGTTTTAAGTTGGTCTCAAGCTGAGAGGTGGTGTTTTCCTGTGGGGCTTGATATGGGATCCCCAGATACATAAGAGCATTGCTCTGCAGCTCACTAACTTGCTAACAACAATGCAGCTTGAAAATGCCCCAGGAAAGGACAGAGTGTGCTTTTTATATAAGGATACTACAATACTAGTGTTTTTGAACAAAATAAAATGTACATGGAGAGATGCGTTTTCTGGGATGAAGAGGGACAAATGTGCATTGTAGAGTCAAATATACTAACAACATTCACTCACACACACACACACACACATATATATGTACATTACTCATTGCTGCCATTTAAAAAGCTCAATGATAAATGTCAAGTCAATTGCTTTTCATTTACATTTGTCAAATTAAAGATTTTGAGCCATGCGGATGAAGCAGCAAACATCTGATAGCTGAGTGTAAATTTGCCTTTTCATTAATCCTGCATGCAACCATGAAACATAACACCCTACAATAATTATGTAGAGTATATTCATTTTCTTTTTTAGCTTAAATCATAATTGGAACAGTTCAGTGTTCACTTTAGATTTAGACTATATTGTTGTTTTGTTCAAATAACTTGGTTTGTACCCTAGATCTTAAACTGCTCACATCAAATTAATTCCAGACACCATGTGAACCCTCCTATTGAATGTGTTCAACAACAAAAAAAAAGACAAAGAAAACAAAAATTAAAGTAAAGCGTACAAAGGTTGTTGAAATGTGCAAGAAAAAATGCTTTTTAAATACAGTTTTCGAAGTAGACTGTGGCTTGTTGTTTAACTCATAATATAAATTTAAAAGTTAATCAATGAAACGTTATCTAAAGTGAAGAGAAAAAAATAAAAACAACATAGTACTTCAGGCATTATGTGAATGTCAATAGTACTACCCAAACAAATTGAGCGGTGTGGTCAGTGAGCTGTGAGATAACTCCTACCCGATTAACCCAGTTTGATTTGTAACTCAGTCTAATCCTCCCTGCAGCAGGGCTCTAGCTCTGTGTCATCACTGAACAAGAAGAAAACTACAAAAATAAGAGAGAAACTATGGACAACCAGCTGAAACAGAGGAGAACAGCGATACAGGCCATAAAAACAAGGGACAGTTGAGGTGCCAACATGTTTTTACCTTCCAATGCTCTGCTCATAAAGAGAAAAACATCAAACATCAGAGAGTTAGAAATGTATCAGATATTAGAACATAAAAAGAACGTTTTGGCAAAACTTTGATGGATGTGCTGTACATTCAACACTGTTTATAGCTACAAGATTGACCTAAATTATGTAAAAAAATAGGCTCTTTGGCATGTAGTGCCCATGATCGGTGAAATACTGGTCTAGTCGTAGAACTCACTCTCACTTCAAGCTCACCCCACAACTGTTTCTTTATATCAGACCTTTGACATTCCAGACCCATTTCAAAAGCATAGCTAAGGTATCTGGTTTAGACTCTCTTTGGTTTTGGACTGAAACATGGCACAACAGTGAGTCCTTTTAGTTTCAAGTTTTCATGAAAAATAAAATCTTCAACTGTTTTAGGTCTCAAATGTTTCATGTTTCTGGTTCTAAGTAATCTCTAGAAGAAATACAATTTGTTTACTTTGCATTTTACTCTGCTTTATTTTGAAAATGTTGGTAAATAACTCCTGTTTTTGATTTCAGCTAAAAAAGCTTGATATAACTAGAATGCCTTATCAAACTTTTCTTTCAGCTTCAAAGAAAACGTATTGCCTTGTTTATTCTTTAAACATGCCAGTCACTTACATAGTTTATAACAATCATTGTCAGATCATGAGATTCATCTTCTATAGGAAATTTGGTTTAAGACTAAATAACCAAAGTTGTAATTTGACATTTGGGCCTTACTTTTAATGCTTCACTGAAGGATTTATGAACAACCCTGTGTGATTTAACCAAAACTAATTCAGCCAGTGTCAGGTTAAATCTTACTCTTAACTCCAAAAAATGTCAACTTGTGTTTCACTAAAACATTTTTTCATTTATGGTTTTACTTGAGGCAAAATCTGGAGATTGTCACACAGAACTCCTCTCCTCCTTCTGTGCCCCTCCCTTAATCATTTACTAAAATCTGATTGGTTTTGAGGCCAATCAGAAGCCTGTCAGGTTGGATAAGAAACAGGAAACATCCATGAAACTACACCCACCTGCGTTACTCAAAAGTAAACGCTGGGCGCAAAATCGCTCTCCAAGTTCTCCTCTAAGTTTTGTTTCCAAGTTTTCCTCTTCTAAGTGTTCTTGCACTCTTAGTTATGCCTAGTTTTCCACTTTTAGCTTTCTTTATTTAACTTTAAGTGCCTGCCTTGTGGCAGAGTTTCTTTTGTGCAACTTTTTAAAAGTTTAGCAACAAACTACAAACGGAAATTTTGAATTCAATTGCTGCCTCAGCTGGTTGATTTCACTGATGCCAAGAGTTGTCCTTTAGAACCTGGTCCGGTTTGACGCTGTTTGATTTTTATCTCCTTCAGTTAAATTATCCCTCACAAAATTCTCCCTCAAAAGTTATCACAAACTCCATTTATTCATAACCTGCAATAATGTGTTCCCATATTTGTTTATTATAATAAACGTTACATAAAAGGTGATTAACTTAACTTCTCAGTGGCTATGTTTGTGTGTGAAATTATAATCCCTATCAGAAGTATAAGAACTCATAGGACTTTAGGGGGTTCTGACTCCTTCAAAATTATAAGACTGATTTTATTATTAACAGTAATATCATAACTGTTTTTCCCGCTAGACGGGTGGTGCCCCTAACGAGTGAATAATTAATTAATTTAATGAATTAATTTATTACATGCTTACCCCTAAAGGCAAAACAAAAAAAGGTGGACACATCCACTGCAGTGTCGATTTATGGGTATTAGTATAACTTAATGGAATCTGTTTTAGAAGTTTTAGAGAAATTGTTTTGCAAAAGAGAACCCATAAAAGGCTTTATATTACAGAATCAAAGGGTGAAAATACACCCACACAACAGATGAATGTTTAATTTGCTTTTCAAATAATGTTTTTTTTTCTTCATTGTTTGTTGTTCTACATGGTATCTATCTTTTTCATTAATCAGTGAGGAACTCCCACAAATGTTAATTTAAAGCATAATGTACTAATGTAGTTCTGCAGGACTAATCTTGTGAAAAATTAGCATGAATGAAAAACAACATTGTCTGGCGTGCTCATCACCTTAGCTTACATTTTAGCTTGCATGCTAACATCTGTTGTAAAAAGCAACTGCAGCAGAGGAAATTAACCCCAAATGAAAATTATTTCTGATGATGGACAGAGATAAAAAGAGGATCAGTAAAGGTATGATCATGTGGGCAACATGTTTAACTGTGATATATTTCACAACAATCCAAGCAATAGTTTTTGGGTTTTTTTTGTTTTGTTGTTGTTGCCTATTGGCTGACTGGCAAAAAAATAGGCAAAGGGACACACATCCTTTTGCCTATTTTTGCCAATAGGCAAAGTGATGTATATTGTAGAAATCACAAATTTCTAGACTTTACTTCGCACCAGACAACAAGACACATGCAAAAAAAAGGGAAAAAACAAAACTGAAGATGGCACTACCATAGAGGAAAATATCAATGAGAGGTGAAAAAAGTGAACAAAAAAAAAAACTGGTGAAGCAGAGCAAAAAATGTTCTGCTCCAAAAGATTAAAATGTTATGCAAGGCAGCAAACTGTGCTAAACTTGGATAAAATGTAAATTTGGGGTATTTTTTTTGAATAAATAGCCATGGTTGAAAAGCTGGGGGAAATGTGCTGTACTTAATTTGTTACATTTGATTTAAAAAGATGCCTGCAGTTATTACAGCAGTAAATGGTTTCAATCTGTCATTTACCTGAACAGCATTGTTGACACAGTTTAAGAGACTTTGACTGCAGCAAAACATAGAGTAAATTTGTCATGGTGACATCTACTGTGTGCACTTCTCATCCCTATTATGATTTAGGTCTGTACTATCATTATCATGTGTTTTAAATACTAAGAAACTACCAAATGTGTCATATCTTACCTGCCCACTAACAGTTCCTTCTGCATCTCACTATTCCTGTTTGATACTCATTCTGGTTTCCCCAGTCATATGTACCTATGTATTCACCTCAAATAAACATACAAAATAATGCATTGTGAGCCTCTGCCATATTTTATTATGTTGTATTGCTATCTTTGTCTTTTTTGGATTTACAAAAGCTATACTTATCTTCTGATTTTACAAGTTTGTTATTCTTCTTGCAAGAATAACAAACTTGCAAGAAAGGATAAAAAAAATAGTCTTTGTTCTGTTTATAAGCCTGATCATATTCACAACACAATCTTCATCATCCTAATTTGAATTACATTAATTTGTTCAGCCAACAAGCAAACAAATGCAATGAGCTGTCACTGTCCTTTTTTAATGTTTACAACAAACCCTTTTTTATTGTCTTTTTCTTCATTGCATTCGACTGGCTCATGAATGTGATCCAATTGGATTACTAAAACTCCACAGGGATAATGGAGGCATGGGTGTCTAAACCTTCTAACATCAATAATACAAGTTTGAGAGGTTGCCTCGGCACTCTGCTCACACTTTTCATCTATTTCTCCTTCACCCTTCCAACATCCCTTGTGACTTTCTTCAGCTCACAGGTGCTCTTTTTTCTGCACTGCTTAATTTATACAGCTTCTGTGTAGCCTTCATGTTCTCTTTTTCTTTGAATATGTTGTGAAGCAGATAGTTCCCAAGCTTTTCAGTTTGAAAGGAGGAATCAAGGTGGAAAAGACATGGCCAAAAAAGAGAGGATTACACAAGAAAAATATAGAGAAAGTGGGATGAGAATATTTCCCACACCTTAGAGTCATCAAACATCAAAGCCCAAATCAAAGCTCAAACTAGCAGCATTAAAGGATACAACAATAAAACTAAATGAAACCTAAACAACATGCTTTACTGCAATTGCAATATGTATTTTGATATACTGTATTAGAGCAATTATTCCCCTAAAATTGCTTATGCTGATAATTGTGTGCAGTTTGAGTTTGACTAATTCAAATGTTGTGTGAGTGGTCTAAATTAACATTACAAATTAAACTGCACTACTTTACCTTTAAGTTTTTTTTAACTGTTTAGGAATCAATGTTGTTTTATCAATTTTTAATTGCCTGCCTTCATGAGAGGCAGGTGATCATGTAATTGCCATGGTTTGTGTGAGCATGTGTGTTGGTTTGTATGTCATGGATGACTGAAAAGCTTTTAATGAAAGTCTCAGAAAAAAATCGTTGGATGTACATCTACAACTGATTAACGTTTAGTATCAGCTCAATTCAAGACAGCCACCACAGCTAAGCAATCTTACAGAATACAAAGATGGCTATAACTCTGTCAATTTTACAAATATCAAGCTAACATTTGGTGTGGTAGTAGCTGAGAGTCATCCCCAACACCTGCTTTGAGCACTAACAGATCATGCTTAAAACATTAGCATGCAAGGTGGAAGGCAACATGAATTCCGTCAAGGAATGACATTGTCCTTTTTTGTAGTTTTTGTCCTGCACAGTATTCAACATATATACATGTACCACTAAATATCATCTGTGCAGATCATGAGATCAACCCCATTTGAGAACATTTTAAATTGTAAATTTAAATCTTGTTTTAATATTTGACCAAAATAAACAGTTCAATTCAAATACAATATAATCTATCACATCTATAAAAAGGACAGCTTAGGCCTCGTTACCTCCACCAAGGAGGTAACGCTGGTTTGTTTGTCTGTTCGTCCATCTGCAAGATTATTTAAAAACTGATGAACAAATTTTGATGACATTTTCTGGAAATGTTGGAGTTGTCACAAAAGACAAGTGTTTAAATGTTGGTGGGGATCATACAAGAATCCAATGGCATCAGTGACCCTATGCCTTTGGTAGAGGTTTGCACTCTCTGGGTGCTTCTAGTTTTGTGATGAATCATTTATAATAGACATACAGAGAGGTGGAAAAAAAACAGCTTCCTGAAAGAGGGTAGCTCAGTTTTTCAGTCCTTTTTTCCAACAATCAATAAGCTCCCTCGACCTTTATGGACATCAATAATAGTAATTCTTCCTTTTGGATGAGAATAAGAACTTTTGTTCATCCTCAGACATGAGTATTTCTCCCCTGTAGAAACTGCTGGCTTATGATTCAAGTGTTCAGGAGCTCAAGCAAAAGCAAATATTGAGACTAGAAAGGTAGCAGAAAATCACTAAAGGGATTTAGTGGAAGGGAAAAAAGAGAGAGAGATCTACTAATGGCCCCGCAAGTTTTCATAATCTCCATTTTTTTTCTTTCACTGGTGCTTACCTAAAGGTTTGCAAAGCCAACATTTTAAGATCAAAAATCTAACATGACATTGGTGTTCACTGTTTGTGCCCCATCTCTGAGTCATCCAGAATGAACCATCTGCAGTGGTCAGTTCATGACCTACCCTCTAACATTAGCACCACTGCTGGTTCTCCCTGTGGTAACTTGTTAATGTCAAACCTCTATCTCTTATTTATCTCTGTCTTCCCTCCATGTCAAACACTCAGAGGAGAAAACATTGACCACAGGTCTTACACATTCATACCCTATCCCTTTTCTCCCTTGCAGAACTGGGATGTTGACTGTTTCACCCGGGATGCAGTGGCCTTTCACTGGTGTGTAAGAAGCACCAACAACATCCACGTTGTTCTATGTCAGGCTCTAGGCCTAAATGACATTCCAGCCTAATATAGTTTTTGACATGCTGCAAAAGTGAATAAAGCTACTGTAAACCTACCCAAGAATCACAATTAAGCAAAACTCAATCAAGCCAAGTCAAAGTCAAATTTATTTATATAGCACTTTTCAGCAATAAAGCGGTTCAATCACCAGATTTTTGCAGAGGCATACAGACTGAAGTGTGTCAATTTGCTTTCAGTGTAAGAAAACATGCAGAATTCTTGACCACATGTGAGTCCACATCAGACAAATAGCACAGAGAACTAACTTAAAGGGACTTCATATTTTTGTAAGTAGATAATTCATATTTGACCAGCTTTAAATAGCTCTTTGAATGGCCTCACCTTTAACATAAAGATGAGTTCTGACTGGACTGACAACCTAATGGCTAGATTGAGTGAGACCAAAGTGGATTGCTGCCACCTTAAAACAACTCCAGTCTCAAATATCTTTGCAGCAGTGCATAAGAACAGTATTTCTTAAATCTTTTTACTGTCATCACTTTCACATTAGATGCTTATTTACATATAATATTATGGTTAATTGCAAATGCAATTACCAGCAACAAACTGTAGAATTGCCAGAGCAGCCTGAGTCAATTCTGGCAGAGATATTATATTATTTCTACAGCGATAAACATTTATTATTAATGTGATGAGATTGTGAATGTTTATAAAATAGAACTTGCATTTTAGGGCTTGTATACTTAGTTTGGACTTTGGAGACTCATCTTGGGTTGGTTTTAGGCTTATATGGTTTTTAAATGGGCATATTCCCTATGATTTTGGTAACAAAGTGATTAAATGGATGATTTAAGACAAAGCGCTTTGGTGTTTTTTACGTGTATCTAATGTGAAGCCTCCAGCAGAGTGAGTAGGCAGTAGAACATTGAATTTTTAATACATAGCAAAGCACCGATGTCCTGTTCTGTCAAAATGAATGCATCCCTTTGTGATGTCTCTATATTACCCTCAACTCAGTGCCCTATCTGTACACTGAAGACAGAACACTGGGTGGTACTGCACATACACTGAAATAAGTGGGTGATAGAGAACCAGATGGGGTACAGGAAATGGAAGAAAGGAAAGTGCTTCTGCACCAGCTGCTATCCTGAAAAGTGGTTACATTTATATTAGGACAGAGAGCAGATCAAAGATGCTGAGACCATTACACAGACACATGTGGCCTTTTCTTTTCATGAGACTGGAATGGGTCAGGTGGTAATGACTCGCCTTTCACATTAGAGAGTGTTTAGAGGACCAAACCGCACAAAAAAACGGGATGATCAAAGAAGCTGCACTGGCCCTTTGGAGAGTGGGGCTTTTTTGTTTGGCCATGTGTAGAAGGAAAGGGGGAAAAAAATATCAAGCCCTGATGTATTTCAGAGCCAGACACCACTAAAAACATACAGTGGCTATATAACTTGTTCTTTGTTAAATATTTTAATGTAAGTGGAATATTCTAAAAAATATAGATTGTTGGGGTTCTAGCTGCCTTATCTGCAGGATGCCAAGCACATATAATATTTGTAACAGATTAAGTGAAAAGTGCTCCCCCACTGAGTCCTTATTTCTGTCACTTTGTTCTAAATAATGTTACAAATTTAAATATCAGCAATTCTAACCAATTTAATGCCATTTTTTTATGCTCCATTAACAAAAATATGGTCAACGCCCTCTTGCTTTTGATTTGTATAAAGTCAATGAAATAGTTCTTAGTGTATGAATGAACTGACTCCTGGAAGTACACCCCTCAATGATTCATACAATATGCACTTAAACTAAAGAGTTTTCAACACATCAACAGTAAAGAGAGAAGAAAAAAAAGAATAAGCACTTGCTTTGGGGACAACATGTTTGTAATAAAGAATTCAGGGTTATTGCAAAGTTCTCTTTAGAGTTGCATTGTGTATTTGTCTATTTACATTTATGTGTCTATGGTTAAGCAAGTTCTTTATGTGCATGCATGCAAACAGACAAAGCATAAAAACCTTTATCAAGTTTGAAATGCAACAATCTACAGAAAACAAAACAAAAAAAAAAAAATTGCAAGTGCCAGCTTTTGCCCAGAGATATTCCTGTGCTAAGCCATTACTTGAAGTTAAACTGATATTGTCAAAACAACTGTTTTAAAAGCCCACACCTTGACAAATTATGCAAAAACTGCAAATGGAAATTCCCTCTCACGGTGGAGGTCAACCATGGAAAGACACAATGTTAAAATCAAAAGAAAAGATGACAATGGACCTATTAAATAGTCTGGCATATTACCATAAATATCAATTTTTGCTCACCTTGTCAGCTGTATCATAAATGTCAACAGTGACCTTCCGCTATAATAAAACGCAGCCTTGGGTTTATCTAAAAAAATTGTTGCAATACTATAATTTCATCACTAAGAGGCGCACTTGTATGAGTCTTTACTTCTCATCCACAGCTCTCCTCATCGTCGACTGTCTTTCTGTTTCTGGAAAAGCTCTAAAAGAACACATCTGACAAATACTCCATCATGAATGGAGACAGTTGAAATCCTGCTAATATAAAGGCTTTCTCTATCAGACATGTAAAAAAGCGTTTTTTTAATTGCATTGTTTGATAACATCTGATCAAATATTTGGCATGATTTTAGTGAAAGCATTAGGCTCTCTGAATCACAGATTGAACAGCAATAAACTTACACAACCAAAAGTGAATTGATCATCTTTATCGGATAATTTTAAAATTGAAAAAAAAAAGGAAATGAAATCATGGCGCCAGTCCTAATGCACAAACTCGAACTCATTTTGGTGTTGTATTTGCAGTAGACTTGAAATATATCTGCACAGCTCCTCACAAACGGGGGTTTCCTTGCTGGTTCTGGTTTTGTCGGGTATTTTCCGGGGGGAGGGAGGGGTGCACAGACACAAAACTGATAATTACTGAGCACTGAACATCAGTCCCCAAAAGTCGAGAACACAGTGGCCTGCTTACCATATTGACTTCTGAAACCATGTCTATGCTGGATATGTCTATGTTCATTCCCACTCCAACCGGAGGACCTGGGACAGATTCAGAAGAACAGTGAGAAGCAGAGACGGTGTAGGTCAGGTGCAGCCTGAGGAACACGCTGACATTTTTTAGACATTAGAACGTACGTTATGAAAAGCCTTTCATAATAGATGCGTAATGGGAACACAGATTATCACTTGCAAATTTAGCTTTTGCCTGCCGGATGATGAGTTCACGGTGCTCATTTCGGGTAGGATTAGACGCGCTGACCTGCAGTGAAAGTATCACACCCCCATTTAAAAGTTAACATAAAATCATAGCTTTCCAAATATGTCTGTTTCACTTATTGCCTTCAACTTAGGGGGTATTTATGTTACAAAAAATGTATTTTATTCAAATACATGAGTAGGTGCATTTTTTTTATTTTATCATTAATAATTCCCTTCATTATCATATCGGCTTGTTTTGATACATTTACCCACACTGTATAGATAAAATAGTCCAAATTGTAGATACTTCTAAAGGCGATAATAAGCCTTTTTTCTGACACTTTCCGAATATGCTAATCAAGTTGTGATTTGATCAGTGTTTCGTTAAATTAAACGCTGAGCTAATACCGGCTGGCAGAGCTTAAAGTGAAATAGAGGTGATGAAAACACGCCTTTATTTACCTCCGAAATCTGGCCTCAGTCGTATATCATAACCCTTCAAGAGTCTATCCACCGTTTTTTTGACCAAAGGCATATTGCTTGGGTCATTGACACCGGCACTATAGAAGACAAAAGGAGAGACAAGGGAGGACAGTATGTAAAAACCGTGTACTGTAAGTGTCATGTATCTACATGCAGTCTGTAACACAGTTACACTTAGTAAAATAAGTGATGCATCCTCCGACCCTTTCACTTACCTCTGAGCTCGCGCCACAGCTACTATGAAGGGGAAAAAGCAGACGCACGCAGTCTTCATTCTTCTTATTCTTAAGGCAAACATTCTTTAACGGTTGTATATCTTTCGTTTCTTTTTGCGGGAAGGCAGACGAGGTCTAAGTTATTCTTGCCAGCGCTGTAATTCCAATACCGGGCGCATGCGTACTCCCGACCACAACATCAAGAAGCAGCACAGCCGCCGTCGCTGCTGCTGCTGATGGAAGTGGCAGATCCAGGCACGAAGGAAATTTAAAGGAGAATCAAGACTTCATGTTCCTCACGAGAACATGGGGTATGGGGGTCTCCCTTTTTCCCCCTGAAATATCCAGTGTGAGTGATTAGAGTTTGGTATACCCTAGGAGAAAAGTGTGAAACTGTGGGTGGGGCTGTCTTTTTCAATTCGGTCGTTAGAGACCCGTCAGTCGACTCATAACTGTCCCTGAGCAAGGCACTTAACCTCCCTGCTCCACCAGAGCTGCTCAGGGTGGGGTGGGTGGAAATCCAGGTGTTGGGCACAAGTTAGAATTGTGTCCTTATGAATGTCTAACTATCTTTGCGTAAACAGAACATTATTCACGTCAGATTTTGTTTAATTTTCAACTTGACCACAATCTCAAAACTTTCACCTAAATAAGTTAAACTATGCATGACACAACAATTAGACCCCTTAATGTGACGTTATAGGACTGCATCCGCATATATTAGTCACATTATAAACAATTTTTTCAAGTTTTTAATTAAATTGTATTATGAAATCAATTAAATCTGTTTTTACGCAATATTTATTGATATCACACAAAAATGAGGCCATCAAAGATGCTAAAACTGGTCTGTCTGATTTCTCTGTCCATGGTGCTGAAAGGAGTTGCTACCTCTCGGATCCCCTCCCTCTCCACCACCACCACCACCACCTCACTGAGTCTGTCTGTTGAGCTCTCTCCGTTCCTCTCCTTCCATTTTGGGAGTGTGGTTGTGCTAAGAATGTATCGTTGCCCTAACAGTTGTTCTCGCATTGCTCTCAGCTCCTTCGGGTCCCTGACGTAAGCGTGACTTGGTGCTCGCGCAGCGCCTCGAGCTGCGATGGAGCAGCCGATCATCACAGTTATCCACGCTTAGTAGTCGGGTTCATGCTAGCAGGATGCAAAGAGCACCGCTGAGGGAATGTGGAGTCATGGATGTGGTGGGATCAGAGGAGTGAGCCCAGAGATCCAACAGCGACTTCTCAGTCTGGGGGTAGATGGAACCCACGTGAACCCATCAGGAAGCTGCTGAGTGTTCTTCATTGTAAATGCACACAAGTCATAACTTTTTTTAACATAAGAAAAGCAAATGTCACCAAATGTATGCTATAATTTAAAATCTGCACTCACTGTGACCTCATGGGGGCGCCCTTTTTAAAATATGCATAAAACACAAACTAAAGGGGATATATTAATTCTCAGTTTATTTCCACCCTAATTTCTTAAATCTATAGTTTATAAGCAGAAACGTTGGTAGAAAAATATATAGTTGTTGACAGACATGTTTTTTTTTTGTTGTTGTTGTTGTTTTGTTTTGTTTTTGGCTCCTAATTTATTTTGAGCTAAAATGCTGCTGATGAGTTCTGATCAGAGTTAGAAGGAGATGATAATTCTCCAGTTTTAGCTTTTTTCCTTGCCTCGCTGTAAAATCCAGAATACATTTTAAAATATTATGTCCAACATGCAAAACTCTCAACAACCAAGCTCCACCTTATATTAAAGTTTTTATTGTTCTATATTTTCCTAACAGAATACTTCACTGTCAGACTGAAGGTTTACTTGTGGTTCCTAAAGTTTCTAAAATGAGACCATAAGGCAGAACTTTCAGCTATCAGGCTCCTCTCTTGTGGAACCAACTTCCACTTTCTGTCCATGAGGCTGACGCCCTGTCTACTTTTAAAACTACTTCTAAGACTTTTGTTTTTTTAAAAATAATCTTATAGCTCAGGTTGCTTGGGTTTTCTAAGCTATCCCTTAGTTATTCTGTTATAGGCTTAGATTGCTGGAGGACATACCAACCACATTACCTCACTCTGCTGCTGTTTTTACTCTCCATGTTTATTTTTGAAATTATTTCTGTTATTAACCTGTGTTTTTCTTTGTTTTTCTTCCCATAGAAACTGTGTTTGTCTGTGTCTCTTTCTTGTCTTCCTAAACCCCAGCCATGCAAGGCAGATGGCCGCTCATCCCAAGTTTGGTTGTGTTGGAGGTTTTTACCTGTTAATAAAGAATTGTTCCTTTCCAAAGTCACCAACATGCTGATCATGACAGGGATTGAAGATTTGACACAATCTATTGGCTTCTTTAGCTAGACCTTTACTAATTGGCATTTTATAATGTACTTTATGTAGTTGTTTTGTCGTTTTTTTATGTATAGTGCCCTGAGATGACTTTTCTTGTGAACTGGCGCTGTATAAATGAACTGATTTTTTTTCCAAGCCCATTATAACAAAGATTTCTATAGTGCACATACACATGATTAGGATAAAGACTGAATCTAGTAAACACTTTTTAATATTTTCGACTCAAAACTACACACTAAGAGCTAATGGCAATCTTTGCACAATATTTCCACTTGGTGGTGTGCAGTTCAATTGACATAAGTTTTTCCTAGCACTCTTGTTTTATATCTATCATGCATTCAAGAATATATAAACAGAAAACAAATATTGTGTGGAAATCTGTTTAAAAATATGTTTAATTCATTACCATTTGTTTTCTGATTGCTGAAAAATCTAGCTAAGTTATGTGCAAGTTTGCTCATGAGTTTTACATTCTAACTGGGGGGGGTTATAAACTATTAAACTGTGTTTACTTTTTAATTTCATTTCTCCCTAACACGCCTTAAAACATGTACAGATGGTGGAATAATAGGGTGCTTTGCCAATGAAATTATGACCAAAAAAGTGTCAAACTGAATTGTAATGTTCAAATATGAGTGGTGTGTGTGTGTGTGTGTGAATGTCTACATTGTTTTATAAACTGGGACTGATGCAAGCTAACAAATGTTTTGACCTGCTCTGTTGTTGGTAATGCCTGATTTGCTCAGTTGTTTAACATTCCCAAAAGGGCTCTAGCTCTTCTTTCCTCCCCCTCCATCTATGTCTTTCTGCATCTTTGCACTAACAGGAATATAATGACTGCTTTTGTGAGCCCCTTTATAAATCACCAAGCTTCTCTGCTAGTCTAATGTCCTGTTTTATGTGTTCAGGTGAATTAAGAATAGATTGCTGCTGCTGCTGCATATCATGAGAAGGGTATTTTTTGTTGAGTATTTCAATAATTGTGTTTGCAGATGGAAGAGGTTTTGAAATTTTACTTGTGTGAAAGATAAGACAATGCCACATTTCATTGCTAACAGTGCAAAATCTGTTATTCTTTATCAGTTAAGAATCTGTCTTTATATTTGGCATCTACCTTTCTTAGCCTAAATACAGACTGAAAGGAAAAATGTTTTTACTTTAAATGAGAATACAGGTGTCATTGTTAAATCCATAACATTTATTACCACATTCTTTTTAACAAACAAATGTGTACTTTACAGCTCTAAATTATGTTCTTAAGAAAAAAAAAAGTAATCTCTCTGGTTTTCAAAAAATTGTTCTTTCAATACGTTTCAGGCTTATGTGGAGGGACAGTGGCATAAGAGGAGGGTAAACTACCGTGCAGTTCTTAATGAAACCTTTACTTCATGCTGTCTTTCTGTGGCTTCTGCACCTGGTCTGTTCTCAGCAGGTAACACCACCCATGGACTGACAGTCTGATATCCATCCAGTCCTGCAGAGATGAACTGGCATCATACCAAAGCACATAACCCAAAGAAAGTCTTGTAATTATACTCATGTACTAGCTATCTGTTCTTGAGTTACCTTTCCTGTCACATTGAAAATTACCTGCATCAAACACCTAAACAGATACAGACACATATATGAGATTTACAGTATAATCAAACACAATTTGTCAGCCGGTAATGTAGAGTGCACACGTCCTTCCCTGTAATTAAAACATCTCTGTGTATTTCTCTTTTATGTATTGCGTAATTACAGCATTGACACTACTGATTAAAGCTCCTTAACTCAGCAAGAGAGCTTTCAAATCCACAGAAGGGACTTTCATTAGCTGGCTACCAAATATACTCAGACTTTCCCAACTGTGTTTGTTTTTTTGTCAAGTAACCATCAACCTCATATGCAGGCTGGACAGAGAATGAAAAAGTGACACAAATGTGGATTAAGGACTTCAAACACAAACCTTTAATTTCATGAGTTAATTTTTAAAAAAGTTGGACTATTTCTAGTTTTGACCTTTGGATTTCACATCAACCTGCCAGCCTTTGTATAAAATAATTCAACAACCTTCAGTAGCTCCCTCGGCAGTAATTACATTTGTGTCTTATTTTGTGAAATTCCATTAACCGAAGAATCACTTGTGTCAAAATGATGTGAAATCCTGAAAAAGTCAACTTTATGAGTTGTACCCACAAATGTATTTATGACTGGAGAACAGCCCAAAGTTGGATGTAAAAAAAATTAAGCTCTCATTGTGGCATAACAGAGGGAGATCCTTGGGGATTTGGCTAAAGAATTCTCTACAAAAGTAAATTGTAAAATCACAAAATACTGTACATATGTCTTATTCCAACCAGTCATTCTGTAGTTGTGTAAAAGTAGAAAAATAAATAATTTTTATAAAAGAAAACAGCATTTATTTCATCAGAGCAACCAAGGGAGAAGCAAGGTTCCTATTGTGTTTCTAAGGCCTCATTCACACCGAAATGCAGTTTTTCTCAAACAACATTTTTTTTTTGTCATTTCTAAAATTATCCTCATAAACTTGGCACCTTTTTTAGAAACGTCTTCATCCACATGAAAGCACTGAAAACAACCCAAAGGCTGTAGTAACCATGCCAGGTCTATGGTGATGTAAAAAAAATACACCAAAAACAGGAAGCAAGGCCTGGAGCATGCACTTAAAGTTTGATGTGAAAAAAACACTACTTGAAGAAGACGATGTCCTCAGGTTGTAGGTTAGATTAGATGTAGGGCTATGACATAATAATTTTCAAAAGATTGCATTTTGGCTGTCTACATTAGAAACACAAGGGTGGCATTTCAAGATTTTTATTTTTTAATTTATTCTGGAACCTGTTTTCAACAAAACAAATACCATTTTTGGGCTTCTAAAGCATCATTTCCATGTGGATGCAAGGCAGGAACAATGAAAAACGTTTGCATAAAATCCTTCCCTGAGTGTATGACCAATAAGCTTTCCAGTCTTAACTTAAATCCTCATCCTGATCACACTTCAATATGTTTGAGGTTGCATTGTCTTGGTTATTAATGCAGGTCTGCATAGTGTTTTGGTTCAAAAACCTCAAAATGGAAACACTGCTCCATTCTCTAGCGACAACAGGATCACGGTTCTCAGCCTCCAAAGTCCATGCTGGATAGAGCAATTTGACCAATACATAATCTAAGTTCAAATTTACGAGGAGTACTCCATTTATTTTTTGTCTTGTTTGTACAAAACTTTACCCTCTCTTTACCCTCACAAGGACATTTGAAGGTACATAGAAGTTTGCTCAATCCCTATGTCTTCTGTTGACTTAAAGAAGTATTACAAACATGTTCTATATGAAATTTATTGAGGACATAAAGACACACACATGATTAAGTATTTATTCTGTACTGCTTTTGATCAAACATGCTTTAAAATTCCAAAACTGTACTTTGGGATATGGATATACATTTAACATTATAGTGTACACAAGAATAGA
>JAOXNZ010000030.1:7536052-7561780 GCA_028566095.1 Kryptolebias brasiliensis
ATAAAAAAAATCTGCATTTCTGTATTTTAGTTTTATTATCATCTTCTCTTTAGCAGGTAGTTGCCAGCTGTCAAGCAGACCCCACGGTGAAGAATCTGGTTGCAGACAGACATGAGGTCAACTGTGTTCTCAAAAATCAGCATTTTATTTTATTATCTTATGGTTTGGTCTCCATGGAAACTGCAATGGAAATTTTTTCTTAACATCATATCCACTGGAGGTGGTGCAGCACATCATGTCTAAGGAGCAGAGATCTTATAGCACTATTCTTTGTGAATACTGCTGTGGTTGTGTGACTGTTGGCAACTGAGAGCAAGAGGAGAAAGAAACAACAGTTCCAAAGTTTCCAAAAAACTAAGTTCAGGGTAGGTCTTGTGCAGTTTTCCAAACTACTTAGACTTATTGATGCAGGATGATTTGCAAACACAGCTGCATGTTCTAAAGCTAATCCATGCACAGACAAAAAAGGTATTTATTTTCTAACCCATAAAATTGGACTTACTCACCCCTTAAATAACATCTCTAAATTGAAGTATTAACTTTAGACCTTTTTATCACCATAGACTGATTGAAATGTACCATCACAAGTATAATTTAATTCTAACTTCACACTATGTCTATGCTGTGACCAAATTGAAGTTACTTTTAGAAGCCTTGACCAGAATTCCATTGCATTTTTACTGCAGTGAACACATTTAGTTCTTAGTAGTCTAGAAACAGACACAAATTCAGATTGCACCACACATGCTGAATTCCTTCTACTCTAAGTGGTTACCATAGATACCACATGGTGAGGCTCAAAAAGTACAGTGAGTCTATCTCACGTGGGAGAAATCATGTATTTATAGAAGCACTGTGGTGTGGCTAGAACTGAGTTTAGACAATGCACTTTTTTTAGTAATAACAAAAAATGAATGCAGTTTAAGAAAATTAAAAGGGAGTTTTGAATTAGCAGTTACTTTGGAAAAAGTTCCACATCAGTACTGTTCACGGTGCTGAATACAATAACCGATTCTGTACATTACAATGTTATATACTTTTTTTTTTCTTTCCTCATTCTTTCCCTCTTATGTGTTTTCTCTGTATTAGTATTATCAATTATCCTAGGGAAAAGAATAAATGAATAAAGTAAAAACTACTGCATGCTGTTTAACAAAACACTTCTGTATTTTTCCTTTTTTTTTCATTTTAGAACTTTTGCCTCCTCAAAAGGTCACCAAGTTTTGTAAAGATTTTCGCAACAATCTGCTTGCTCTGCAACCAGCTCCTTGCAAGGCTGCTATACATATTACGGCGAATCAAACGCAGAGCGCATATCATGACTTATTTAATTAAAGCCTATTTTGTCGGATAATGAACTCATTAACAAACTCCTGCTGAGCAATTTTTCTGTCTTCTTCAAAACACACTGGATTTTGAAGTGTTTTTCCTTATCTTTCAACCAATTGTACTTCCTAAAATGACATAATTAAATTGCCTCCCCACTCCTTGGCATTTGAAGTGCATTGTCCTTATGGAATGGAGCATATTTAACTGCAATTCATCAAAATCACAGTTTTTTTTCCCTCTGTTTTACTCTCAGTTCATAGCTTAAGTCTGACAAATAGTTAAGGAATTATTTTGTGGCAATACTGTCTGCTAGATGTAATGACCTCCCATTATTTCAAATTGTTCACTTTGACTTGGGCTTTCAAATTTAATGACCAATTACAATGGGAGTCTGAACTAAAGCAAATGGAAGAAAGAATGAAATGTCAAAGCATGTTCATAGTGACAGGATAATCAATAAAACAAGAGATGACTAAGACTGCTGCTTTAAGGTCTGGGCTTATTATCTGTTTTGTGTCTAACAATCAGTATTTGCATAATCCTTAGTTCAGCCAGTCCAAGCATCTCCATCTCCACTTCTTGTGCCTCCAATTAAGGATGTTTGGTGACTGACGGAGCCCACTCCAGAATGAAGTGTCCAGTCAAAAAGTTGAGAGAAGTCTTTAAGTCAGTTTGTCATTTAGCTATTTAGAAAACATATTACTAGTCTTTACACATTCCCACCCCATCGACCCTGTAGCATGCAACTGTTTGTGTTTGTGGTTTACACTACACATGTGAGCCTGCACTTGCTTGCAGCATCAAATCTATTTATAGATTTATCTATTTATCTAAAAGAATATTAAGCACATTTACAGAAAAGAGGAACTGAATAAATGTGTTTTTGTCCCAGGACATAGGCAAGCTCATCTTGTGCCAAGAAAGTGAATGAGGTCAAAAGCCTCTGATGGTCAGTGCATTGAGGTAGGTCATATGACTTTATAGGATCAAGCTGAACAAGACGCAGGGGACACTGTCAACCAGCCATCAGAGATTGTAAAATCTCTTCTGATCTAGCACCAATTCAGAGTCCTATGTGTTTTGGGTGTTTTGATGATGCTGCCTCTGAGTGTTCCTACAACAATGCTATTGTCTAAATTGATTTTAGAAAAGAGTTGATTTTCCTACAGCTATAAATAGCATCATCATAACTCTTGAACACTGGAAATGGTATAGCAAAAAGATGAAACATGACTTTTTTTCTTTTTCCATTATACCCAGTTAGATTGTAGTTATGTTTCATGTTAGTGCTGCACCACAAAAAGATGCTTTGTTGTGACTTTGAAAAAACAAACAAACAACAAAAACAAAACACGTCCTGATTTTGTAGAACACAGAGAAAAACAGTACCCTTATCTAAATTCAAACTTTCATTTGTTTAGATCACAAAGCTAAAGCCACCTCTAATAATCACCAAATACATTAAAGCAATGGCTAATCTTCTTTTAAAGGATTACATCTGAGTGATCTGAAAGGGATCCGTTATTGTTTTCATTTCATATAAATGAAATTTAGAGATTATTATATAACCTGTGTTTTTAGTCTAAAGAGTTGAGGCATTCTGTTGCGCAATCAGCCTTCACATTTTTATGCTGTCAGAAGAAAAACCTCATATTTTTTTCTCTCTATTATGAATTATTGATAATAGGACTATGATACCACTTGTAATGAAAAAGTAATGCTACGCTGAAAGAAAGTACTCTGCTTCATTGATCACTGAAGATGTAAAACTACCAACACTTTCAGACATTGTTTTTAGACATTGTTCTCTCTCTCTCTCTTCTAGGAATACTTGTATCTTGTTTTCCTCTAGGTTGAACTTATGTCTACTGTAGAAGTTATTAACCTTTTTCCACTCTTGTAGTGATGGTGGAACATTTATTACTCCCACACAGTACCTGCAGTGCTCCTTACTTGTTAATCAAGTTTTAGCAAAAAATGATTGCATTTTATTGAAAATGAAAAAAATAAATCTGACATTTCCTCCTTTGTGCTCAACCTGCAAGCTTTACTTCTTTCAACTGCTCCTTTATGCCACGAGTTAAAAATAAGGCAAAATAATGATGGACAGATTAAAAGTTTGACTCTGAAGAGCATCTAGTGATTAGGATACGATTTCTTTAACTGTTATTGTTTTGGGATGCTGGCTCAGTTTGACAGTGTGGTATGTCCCCTTGTTCTTGGTCTATGGAGTTTGACGGTGCACTAAATGTACCCACCACCCACTCCACTCAACCACCCAACCACTGTATGAATCATGCTTTAGTTCTAGTAGCAATTTTCCATGGCATGATTTTGTTTTACCATTCCCATTGTTTTCTGGCTCATGTAGACACATGCAATGTAAAAAAAAAAAAAAAAGGCTAAGGGAGCAGTGTATTTTCAAAAATGACTGCATGCAAAAGGTCTCTGGTTGTTCTGTCCATTATGCTTGTTGTGTTAGTGAAAGCTCTCCACTTCCCCCCTTCTCTTTCTCTTTCCCTTTCTTTCCACTGCTCCGCTCTTTTCATGTCCCTAATCAAAACAACACAGTCACCGTGATTAAACGCATCAAGCAGAAGCACTCGCTAAAAATTCAAGTTGCTCTTAAAACACGTGTTTTCCTTGTAAAAAGCTTCGTTCAGCTAATGTTAAAAGTCCCCCGCCTCCCTCCTCTGTCCTCTCTCCTCTTCACTCTCTTGAAAACTCTTTAGGCTTTTCCAGCTGAGCGATTCAGGCTGAGGCGGGCGCAAACGCACTAGAGGGAAAGTCAAGTCGTGCTGGACTGGCGCGATATCCTCGCGCGGTTTACAACTACAGAAAGAGCCGAACCGTAATTAATCATGCTTCTAAAATAATGCCAAATGCTGATCGGGTGTCTGCGAAGCATGGCTGTTCTTTTAACTTGCTTATTGGTGTTTTGGTGAGTACATGGCAACTCTTTTCTCTGCATGTTCTCGGACTTTTACGCACGCCAAATAGCAAGACTGGAAAAATGCGCATCAGAATAATAAAAAATATATATGTATTTAAAACACTGACGTTGTTTCTGAAACAGTTTTCCACCGGGGTCTGTTCATGTGGTTACAGTGTGGACAGTGTTTGGGGGAATCAGCACAGTGAGACCAGTATCTATTTGGATAACATCACGCGTATATTGGATAGATTACTGGATGGCTACGACAACAGGCTACGACCTGGA
This sequence comes from Kryptolebias brasiliensis, assembly GCA_028566095.1. Classification (NCBI taxonomy): domain Eukaryota; kingdom Metazoa; phylum Chordata; class Actinopteri; order Cyprinodontiformes; family Rivulidae; genus Kryptolebias; species Kryptolebias brasiliensis. The sequence goes on from JAOXNZ010000030.1 coordinate 7,540,602, forward strand.
TTTGGAGGTATACTAATGATCGACTGCTGTTTGTAATTTATTTGACTCTGCCTCATATGTATTGCTTGCGTTCCTTCTTTCAAGAGATAAAGTTTTACTCTGGCAGATGTTTGTGTCTTATGATATTGTCTCTTATATAGAATAGAATTATAAAGAATAGTTCTTTTCCTTTACATCATTGCTCAGTGTATCTGACTATCAATTAAAAATGATGTTTTTTAAATTAATGAAAACATAGTATTATTTTGCTCAGCTGTGTTTTAAAAACAGTTTTATTTGAACTTTTTATATCTTGAATCACAATAAATTGTATGATCCATGGTTTTCTGTTTAAGTAATATTAAAAGTGATTACTTATACATTTGCTGTAGGTCCTGTCACAGAGGTCAAAACTGATATCTTTGTCACCAGCTTTGGGCCTGTTTCAGATGTTGAGATGGTATGTAAACCATGTTGACACCTTAAATATATATTGACTGCTTTATGACTTGCTAAAGACCTATTGTGTCCACAAAATTTACAGTTTTTACAGTAACTCTAGACATATAGTCTTAAAATTGTTCTCCCAGCTTTCATTATTCCAGCATTTAGGCAGGATGTCATTAGTACAGCTTAGGATTTTAATCTGTTTGACAATCCCTGCACCACAGAGGGAGCAAGCAATGTGGATGATGGTGGGACGGGATAGGCTGGCTACTCCTGCCATGGGATAGGTTGACTGATGTATGTCTTTTGTGCTCTACTCTGTGTAGGCTTTAGATGTCTGACAGGCTCTAAAACCTATAAGGTGCTGGCAGCTGTTGCGTTGTGAAGAATGTAAGCATCTCTTAAAGAGACCAAGGTCATCCAATAATTGATAAATCAAAATCAACTTATTGTGAACTTTATTTTGACTTCATAGATAAAGCTAACTGCGTTATTTTGCTGCATTATCTGTCAAACAATCAAACAATAGATCAAGTTTCAAGTTCTAACATTAGGGATGTAACATGTGTTAGTGTTATTTATAAATAACCTAACTTGTCAGTTTTACTTGCACTAGAATTAACTGTGCAACAGCCAGGAAAGAACAAGAAAAAAAATCATAGGGTTAGAAAACAACTTAGACTGCCAGTTCTATATCAAGCTGGTTTCATCAAAACCAAATCTCACAAACCCATCTGTCGTTCTCTCTGGGGTTCCAGATAATAATGGCACAAAATAGTAGACACAAGAGCAGCATCAGCTGTAGGCTTGGTGATACTACGAGTAGCAAATGCATTATTAACATATACTCTAACCCCTATTTAGGAATACACAATGGATGTGTTCTTTCGTCAGACGTGGATTGACGAACGGCTAAAATTTGAGGGTCCAATTGAGATCCTGCGGCTAAACAACCTGATGGTCAGCAAAATTTGGACACCTGACACCTTTTTCCGAAATGGCAAGAGGTCGATCTCTCACAACATGACTACCCCCAACAAGCTGTTCCGCATCATGCAGAACGGAACTATCCTCTACACTATGAGGTAACAGTGAGCCAAATAGAGCGCAGACCTGAAACACAAGTCGAACAACTAGGCATCCAAGAATATGCACAAGCATTAACAGAAATGAAGAGCACCATTCCAAGAAGAAGGAAAAAAAAAAAATCAGGATATGTGCCATCTGATACTGAAAACAGGCCTTGAAAGCTATTCAAACAAACATGACTCCAGCCTTGTTCCAAAAGCAAATGAAGCACTACAAAAACACTGATGCCACAAAATTATCTGTGTGGATTGTCTTGTGCTTTTAAAAGGTATAGTTAGAATCAACTTATTTAAATGTTCTGTTCAATAAAATGCAATATAAAGTTAAAAAAAAAGCCACAAGTTAATTATGCCTATATATATATATATTGTCTTATATCTAATATAATCGTGTTGGCTGCAGCTCATCAATAGGAGCAAATAATCAATAAATAAATACATTTGATGACCTTTGGGAATTAAAACTATATCCATTTACTGCTATCCTGCTAATAATTTTCCTTTATATAACCGAACAATGTAACTCACTCATATTAGTCATTTTTGTGGGAACCAAATGTAGCCAGTTATTAATGATGTAGGATCCCACTAAAGTTACTTTGTGTGTCAGCCAGGCAGGACACAGCAACCATCTTGCACATAAACTATTAAAAAAGCATGATTTATAGTCATTGTTGAATTCTTAAATCATTTGAGATCCCCTTCATCTTTGTGCCTGAAAAATTTCCACAAAGTTTTGACCTACTTTGCAGCAGTGCATGCTGGCTTCATTTTTTTTTTAAACCTGAGTAATTAAGGTTACTGCAAGTAGCTACATTAACAGGGGAAACAGTGCAACAGGTCTATGTTTACTTTCATCAAAGTGTAAGGTGTCTACATTTAAATAGGCACAATGTCTATGCATATTTTTAGGAATACTTTGTATAGTAGACTTTCTCCAACAGCTGTATACAAAAAAACAAAAAAACAACAAAAAGCAAAAAACACAGTAGTCATATGTTAATGATTATTTTATTCTAATGAAAAGAAGAAAACGAAAGAAACAAATTCTACACTTAAAGGTGAAACTGAGGGTTGAGTGACTGTGGAAGGACTTTTAAAGAGACTATATTGTAAGATTGTTTTTCTCCTCATTTGCTTTCCTTTACATTTTACTTTCAACAACCATACAACAAAAACTGATGAGGTTTGGGGAACACGTTTAGTCAAGTAGTCTGAAAAAAGTCAGTCTGGCATAAAAAAGTGTTTTTTTTATTTTTAAATTTTTTTAAGAATGATTCTTTGTCACATTTGTAAGCATTAAGGGGTTCACCCATCTATATTTATCTTCAAACAAACATGTTTTAGTTTATGTTTTATTTAGCACCATTCTCAATATATTTTGCTTAAAGCAGCACCCATCAAATATAAATCAAACACTAATTTTAACTCCTCTTTATTCTGACAGATTAACTATAAATGCAGAGTGCCCCATGCGTCTGATGAACTTCCCGATGGACGGCCATGCCTGTCCACTCAAGTTTGGGAGTTGTGAGTGGTTGTTTTTGTTAAGACTCATTGGTTTGACAGATGGTGTCGCTCTCAAATGATCACTCTGTCATAGAGTAACTGACCATCTGACAAGATGTCTTCAAAGATTTCAGTATGAAACATCACATACTGTACATTTGGGAACTCAAAATAAATAGGCTTGTCATTCACTGTGTTGGTTCATTTATGTGTGTTTGTTTTATTTGTGTGGGTTTCTTTATTAATAATGAGACCGTAATGACAAAAAATAAACTGTCAGATACCCAAAAAACAGCAAAAACACAAGTTTATTTTAATTTTTTTATACCGTTACATCAATTTTGCAGATATTTTTTCTATTTATTTCTGAAAGACAAAAAAAAAATTTAACAAAGCTGTCACACCCTTGTTTAGATGCTTACCCCATCAGTGAGATTGTTTATACGTGGAAGAAAGGACCTCTGTCTTCTGTTGAAGTGCCACAAGAATCATCCAGTTTGTTGCAGTATGATCTCATTGGACAGACAGTTTCAAGTGAGAGGCTGAAGTCCAACACAGGTGAGTAGAATTTTCTTATGAAAAAGTTCAGAGGTGTGTCAAATCGATTTTTATGTGCATGTGGTGCTGAGATTGAATGCTTTTTAATTCACTTTGCAACAAGACACACACATTTGTAATTATGTAAAAAATACCTTGCATAAAAGCAAAAGTTTGAGATATAATTCTGATTACAAATAAACAATGTCAAATCTAACAAAATGTATCCATCACCAATATCAAAATTTGCACTTCTATGGTATTTTTTAAATGGGAAAGATGGATTACGATTCCCTATAACAGTTCTTTATCTGTGTTTTTTGTTTTTAATTTAACAAATGTTTTGGTGTTTACTCTTGCAGGTGAATATGTTATCATGACAGTTCACTTTCACCTTCAGAGGAAAATGGGTTTCTTCTTGATTCAGACCTACATTCCCTGCATAATGACTGTCATCTTGGCACAAGTGTCTTTTTGGATTAATAAGGAATCAGTTCCAGCTCGGACTGTGTTTGGTAAGTTGTTTTGAAATCCATTTCACTCATTTGATACCCTGAATAATTCTCAATATTACTTCATCACTACATCACTTTTAATGTCAATGTTAAACAGGACACGTGTTGGGAACACATTGGTAAAATTGGAGGACACAGAACACATCAATTTCCACGTGGAAAGAACTATTTGGAAAATTCAACCCCAGTTTTATTTTATTTGGCAAAAAATGCAGACAAATAGTATTGCAAATAACTAAAGTTCTTCCCTAGAATTCTTTTCTTCATTGAAATTATTATTGGTTTTTTTTTCTTTTTTTTTGTAAGTTGTTGGATGACTTTAGTAACTTCCCATCTGTTACTGTCTAAATGCAAATTATGTCACTTTGGTAAGTAAGCTGTTTTTAAAATGAAGCAATGCTTGCAGTGCTTCTTACATTTTGATTAGTTCTTTAAATTGTATTCAGTCATAGCTAAACTTTATTAAACTTAAGGGATCAAACTCAAATTAAAAAATGAACTATTCAGAAACAAAACACTGCTTGAATGCTAAAAGAGTCCACATATGTTACTACTCTTAAGTTTTATTGATGATCTTATATCATATTTATTTGTGCCTTTGCTGATGCCTACATAAATGATCTACACTGTTGTGAGCATTCAAGCACACCTGGTTATGTAAATGTGCCTAATGATGATCAAAAGCTATCACAGCATGCAACTCCTGTTCACTGTGAGCATGGAAGAGTTTTATCAGCTGAACAAATGTCATTATTACTAAAAAATCTTTGTAATGATTGAAAGAAGAACTGTTTTAGAGGAGCTTGTGTGTACAACTGAGTACACAGACTGGCAGAGCAATGATAATGTGAAAATGGCACATAGCTAACCCAGCAGATTGTTGGGTATTGTTAGCTTTTGTTTTATTGCTCATTGTGTTGTTTTGTCTGTTAATCTAATACTGAATCTAAATCAAGTTTACCTGTCCAAGCGTAATGTAAGCACACCTCTCAGTTATTTACACTTTGATTTGAATTGCACACTAAATCTTTCATAGAATTCTATTCTCCAAAAGAACACAGTGACATTCAGTGTAGTCTGCTGTAACCTCTCTGCTTTTCTCAATTCCTCCTCCACTGGTGAAGCTGAATAAATTGGAAATAAATGTCCCTTTTTAAAATTTGGTTATAATAACACAGAGGAGGAGGATGTTTACTTGGCCCTCCTCCGAGCACTCGCAGGTTCCCCTTTCTCGCATTACATTACGCTACAGTTGTCACCAATCTCTAGCCTTGGGAGCAGAGAGGGTGAGATGCACTAAACAAAGACAAGAATACAACAAGAGGGATAACATGGATAAAAATAAATAAAAAAAAGACAAAGGACAAAAGCAAATGTGTGAAAGTACATAGGTGATGCTTTTATAACACTGTTCCACTTCTGTTAAAATTCAACAAACTGCAGCTGAGTAGAGTGATACGTCTGGCTCTTGTAGCTCATGGTTCTGTTTTCTTTTCCTCAGAAGTGAACCAGAGCTCCATGAAGCTTACACTCTTCTGCAGAGAACAGATCCCGGTCATTAGCATTAACATAGAGGTTTAGGTCTTTCATGGAACGCACATCTGTGGCAACTCATCAGCTTCACCCATCCTGCTGTTTTCATTTCTCAGTAATTTGTGTAATCTCTACATTGGTCCAAATTAAACCAAGATGGGTATTTTAAGAGAATGACATCCAAAAGTTCAAAAGTTCAAAAATTCAAAATCTATCTTTACAGTACATCAGAAATGATCTCCTATCACGGTATCAATAATATATATTGCTTGAACTGCAGTAAGTATGTTTTTATTTTCTAATAATGTGCAGACCTATTATTCTAAATTAAAACAAATAGTTTAGTTTTAGTTGGGTTTTTTTTTTTCTTCATAGTATTAGGTTTTCTGCTTGTGTGCACCTACATTTCTGTGACATGGCAGTTTTTGTGCATGTAAAGTGGCCAAAAAGCCATTATCTCAGCTATTTCTAATAATATTTTGGATGGTACATGGACAGAAAAAAATAAAAGAGATCAGACAGAGTGCATTAAGTTATAGTGTGCTGTGTGCTGGCTTGTCAACAACCTCTCCAAGAGCGAGAGTCCCTTGAGCACAAGTTTTACAGACTTAATTGAGTGTGGCCTAATTTGTACCTTACTTTTTCCCTTGTAAAAGCACATAAATGCCCCAAGCATTTCATTTCTGTCTTGTCTTTATACTTCTTCCCCCTCCCTCCTACACTCTTCTTTGTCATTCTCTTGCCTCTTCCTCCTACCCTGGCAAGCTTTTTTTCTTTTTTTTTCCCTTGTCCCTCTTCCGTTTTTTTTAGCAATTATTTAACTTGCTCTTGTGATTGAGGCAGTCACTTTTTGTTGACTGTTCGAGGAGGCTATGTTTGAGAGTTGTTAGCGTTCGCTATTGAGGTGCAGTGAAAATGCTTTCCAACATTATTGGGTGCATTAAATCCCCCGTAAGTCTCAACACTGCTAATGAAATGTGCACAGCAAAAGCATACATTTGTTAAAAGCATGGACATCAATGTTCAGTGGTCCCTTTTTCCCTACTTGCTATAGCTTGATGAAAGTGAATTAGATATGTACTTTGTTAATGGGCCATTAAAGGAGTTGTTCATTTTTAGCATTTTTGTCTGTCTTAAAAACAATTAGGGGGTTTATCTCGGCGAACAGAAGAAAATCCTTTTTTAATGAGTAAATACAAACTTAAAGTCCATATTTATACATTTATTTATTCTTGGGGAGGAAGGATTTTGACATCAAATATCTCTCTACTACTCTGGAACATTCCAGAGTTGTTTTTAAAGTTCAGCGTTACAGTTATCTCTCAAAGAACCACTACTTCAAGTAAAAACAAACAAACAAACAAACAACAAAAAAATACTTTTAGGCAAATTGTTAACAAACTTTTAAAGGTATAGTACTTTTTCAGTTGAACTAATAAAAGTATTTGACTCATTTTGGCCATTATTCCCTTCCTATCCATTATATGTACATATACAATTCCTTTTAACTATTTTTGCTCTTTCGCACATTGGTTTTATATGTTTTCCCTTCTTTCCCATCATTGCACTACTAGCTCATGTTTTGCATTATTTAAAAACAAATGTTAGGCATTATTTTGCTGCTTGTGTCCAGCCATCAAACTGGGTTTCCACAGATACAGTAATTTCTCTCTTACTGCCATTCCAGTGTGAGGATTTACTGCTTTGTGCACTCATGAACAATTTATCATTCCCTCTAGTATCTTTCTGGCAAACCATCAAAAGCTAAAATCTTTCAAAACCTCAAAAGTCTAGAAATGATACCTGCTTTTATGGGTCAAAGACATTTGGTAAGAAATTCAGTTGTATATTTATGACAGTGCATTGACACCAAGCATTCAGTCTAAGCAGATAACAGTTTATATTTCAAAATTAAATACTTCAGTAGTAGATTAAACTTCAACATAAAAGGTTTGTTCTCACAAGGCAATCTAAATTTTAGTAAACCTTTTAAAACTGCAATATTTTGTTATAAGCAATTGTGTAAAATTACGTACAATTAATAAAAATAAACAAATTTATAAATATTTGCCTGGTTATCTGAGTGACTCACCTGAGGTTTTCATGGAACCATTTACTGTATATTAAAGTATGCACTAAAAGGAAAATATAAATCACATTTTAGACCCAGTTAAAGTATTAGCAGGCTAGCTAAACTTTTAGTTTTGATTCTCGTGATACAAATCTTTTTTTTTTTTTTTTTGTCTATGCAACGCTAAACATTGACTGAAAAAATTAATGAAAAGAAAACCTAAAACCAGTAAACAATGGGAGAATACATACAGGATTTGAAAAAAAGGTCCTGCTTTTGTTCAGTTTTATCCCTATCCTCCAATTAATCAACATAATCTGTGTATTAAGCAAGTTGTCTCTCATGTCCTTGCTGACCTGAAAATCTGTTCCATTATATAATGCATTGATAGAAACTTTAAATTATTCAGTTCTATATATATTTTTTTTTTCGTCACACTGATTAATTGACTTGTAGTTTTGTTCATAGGCAACATACTTTACCACAGAAAAACATTTGAAAAAATAACATTAATTGATTCAGATGAAAAGGTTTCTCATATTTGCATGTTAAATATACATTTTGTATGTGTGTAAAACCTTGGTATAACATGGCAATGTATTATATCAAAATTAACTCTTTCCTAACTTCATCTTTTGCTTTGTTTTCAGGTATCACAACTGTCTTGACCATGACAACACTCAGTATCAGTGCTCGCCACTCCCTCCCAAAAGTCTCTTATGCAACAGCAATGGATTGGTTCATAGCCGTTTGCTTTGCCTTCGTCTTCTCTGCCCTCATTGAGTTTGCAGCTGTCAACTACTTCTCCACCCTTCAAGCCAACAGAGAGCTGCGGAAGGCTGCGGCCATGAAAGCAGCCGCCCAAGAGGCATCAGCTGCAGCTGCAGCTCCAGCTGCAGCAACAGGGAATGAGGGAGAGGTTCCATCAGTAAGTCTGGCACAGTTTTATACTTGTGTTTACATGCATCAACATGTGTTCTAATGTCAGCTGTGCAACGTGTAAACCCATGCTTAAAATATACCAGCTCAAGACAGTAGACATACCCCTTTGCTGCCACTGCTCCACTTTGGCTTTTTCAGAATAATGCAGACACAAATACAAATTTTACTCTATGCTAATTTAAACACCCAAAGTTTGTCATTGTACAGTATTTGTATATTTTTTACCTTGTAAAACTGTTACATAAGTAAACAATCTATGTTTCTGAGAGCCATTCCTAAATACAAAATCCCTTGAAGGCAATGATGTCCAATCTTGGTACTAGAGAGTCACTATCTAAAGCATGTTTTAGATGTTTTGGATGTTTGCTCTTTAGCATGTCTTCAAGTTCTGCAAAAGCCTGGTAATCACTCAGTCATTAAAATCAGGTGTGTCATAGCAGGGAAACATCTAAAACATGCAAGACAGTGGCCATCTAGGACTAGGATTGAACACCACTGCTTTAAGGTGTTTAAAAAATATAAACTTAATATGTCTTTGTCTGGTAAAAATTAAAGAAATATTTCATATATATAGTTGAGTAGATTTTGCTTCATTTAGACTTTCAGAGACTCTGTCCCCCTTCCTCTGCTACTGACAGTAGTTCATTTTCCTGTGATTTTCTCTCTATGTTGTGTACTTTTAAAGGCTTTCTAAATGTTTTGATAGATGAGAGGTCTGTGGCTGTTAAAAGCTGGCTGGTTGTTGCAGTCGATTTGGAGTGGTAATTGGTAAACTCTTTCAGTGGGTCTACAGTACATCCACCTGGGACTGAGTGGGCAAGCAGGTGTTTTTTTTTTGTAAACTGTGTGCATTCTGGTTGTTTGGGTCTTGTTTCAACATTCTGCAAATATTACAACATCATGGCAACAGTAGAGAAGCCTACATCTAGACTGTTCCATTACAGTCTTGTGCAGAAGTTTTTACTGTTTTACATCACTGACTGAGCACTTAGGACCTAGGAATAAATACAGAGCTGTTTATATATGTTATTCTGTAAATATCAAATCATGTGAAAGCAATACAGTGCATAAAATAGTTATTGTTAATGTTAGCAGACAAAAAAACATTGCAGCAGTTGTTCTTCATGTGGCTGCAAAAGTCGAGCTTCCCATTGAGGCATGTTGTACTTAAGCTCTTTTATCTGTTTTTGAAGTACAGTAGGATGAATCAAATCACTGAAACAGTCACCGGCACTTATTGATCAGTTTAGTGAGTTTACAGTTGGCCGGCTTGTTTCTAAATGTAGTGATTGAAAGACATTTTATGTTGTTCTAATGTTGGGGGTTTGAAAAAGATACTGCAGTCTAGAATCAATGACAAGTCATTAACTACATTTTTTCCACTGAAACATTGCAGTGAATTTAAGTTCAATATTTTATGCAACCTCCTTCTTGTCATAATAATCGTAAATTATGGATTGGAGTTCAGAATACATCTATCCGTCTGTTCAGATACAGTAATCTTACTATTCAAAAATAGAAGTAAAATTGTGGAAAGCGGTTTGTAGCAGATACATTAATACATGTTGTTCATGATCAAAGTTAGAGCGAAATAAACAGCTTGTTTAGAGTTGACAGACTAGTTACAGGAAGTTGTGTAACCACTTCTTGCAATTGTGATGAGCAGAAATCCATCCCAGAAGGCACAAATCACCAAACAAAGGAGGTAGGCAATAACAGCAGGGGAACACGTCAGGTTCTACTTCAGTCAGCAAAGATTTGGAATCCAGGCTGCTTTGGATACAAGCCCATAAATGTTGGACAGCTAAAGACAGTAAAAGTGTCAATTTATTATTTTTAGTTTATGCTGAACCGCAATGCAGATAAGGTCAGAATTTGGCGTCAACAGCACAAATTCTTGGATCCTACCTGGTTTGTGTAAACAGCATACGCAAATGTTGGCATTTTGTGATGTGGTAAATATTGTATGGCTCACATTGAACATTTTGTGATAACCATGCTTTACTCAGTGCCTCTTACATATTGACTGGGGTTACTTCAAAATGCAATGTTGTATAGTAGAACAATGGAATGTATGGCTTAATGTGCAGTTTATAAATCTGATGGTATGCTTATAAGAACCATCATCTCAATACGATTTTACTTCTTGTGGTATAAAACTGATAAGAATCAAGGTTGCTTACGACATATCCATTTTTCCATCCCTTCTTCTTATCAGTCAAGCAAACACATGTAGATGCACATACACACACTCACACATCTCTTGATTATTCCTCTTTTGTTGCTTGAATACATCACAATCTCCACTTTATCCACCTTTGCCCTCTGACTTCCAAATCCAATCTGTAACAGACGCTCAAACACATATACAAACACATGTGCACCCTAGTACAGTGTGTGATCTGCATCAAATTATGCGCTCCGCATCCACACATTCCGTTCATCACTTCCTCACTTCCTCACCCTCTCTCCCAGGCTTTCCTTCGTCCCTGTAGCTGTGTGATAACCACAGAGAGTGACACAAGAGGACAGCCAGTGGCTCTGTGAATGATGCTGCTGCAGATTATGTAAGAGCCATAGATTAAGGGAATATCCAGCAGATCACTGCGGGCTCACAAGAAGGAGGGCAAGCACCACAATGAAGCAGAGTGGGGGCTTAGAAAGCAAGCCTAGTTTGTTTTTTTAGAGCAAGATGGAGATGAATGTTAGTTGTGTGTGTGTGAGTGGTTTGGGGTGTGTGTGGGTGTGTGTGTGGGTGTGTGGGTGTGTGTGTGTTATAGAGTTACAGTGAAAGAATAGGAGAAAGAGGGAGTAGGAGCTGGAGGGATGCATCATGGAAAATGACTGCTTTCACCAAATATGTAGGAGGGAAGACTCTTCATGACAGAGAAGAAAAGAAAAAAATGTAGATGCATAACCAGGAATAGAAACAGTCATGAGTTGAAAGTCTTTGACCTGTTTTGACTGTCAACTAAAACCATAAGGGAAAACCTCACAACTGAAGATGTACTAATATAACAAACATACAACTGTAAACATAATAGAAAACAAAGGTGCTGCATGCAATGATGCAGTGTCAGCAGTGTGAAGGAGTAAGTGATGTGCTCAAAAATGCAAGGACTATGCAACATTTGCACAGGAAAAAAAAAAGATAGTCACTAAAGATAATTAATTCGCATTGACTGGTTGATGAGAAATTCTGTTTACAACTTGTCTTGGTCTTTTTACATCTCAGTTTTTAAGCTAAAGAAGTAGAAGTGTTGACAACTAGAGTTGCATACATACATCTGTGTAGTCTTTATCAACACAACATATTGGAATATTTCTGAATTAGTTATTATTTGTATTAGCTAGAAGTCTTTCAATTTTTTATTACTTTAGTGTACATCAATGAAATAACATTACCATCTTAAAGATTCTCTTTTAATGAAAGTTATTAATAAATTATGACTTCATTTTACATCACATGCAGTGCCTTTAGCTGTTTTTTTATGACTTCAATGTAGTAAACATTTGCATAAACAAATGTTTGTGAAAAAGACAAAATGTGATCAGGTTGTGTTGCCCAGCATGGTTTGTGGATTATGATGGACCAAGTCTTCATCTGAAGTACTTTTATAAGATCCTATCACTGAATTACTATTTCCTAAAGCCTATCAATACTATCTTACTACTCCAGTATTTGATTGAATCTGTGCTTCTCTTTGGATTTATGTCAGAAGACAGCAGGACAGCCAGATCCTTCATGTTTTGGACTTGTGTAAAAAGTGCATAGAAAATTCCAAGCCTTTCAATTTATGTACATTTTTGTGAATATGAACAAATGGTTAATATTGTTATGTAGCAGAAAATAAGAGTGTTAGGAGATATTCAAATAATATGAGTTCAAAATAAGTTTAATTTTTAAACGTATGATCAAGTAGTTTGTCTTTTTTTCATCTTAATCTTATTTTTTTTATTAAGTTGGTGTGTGTCTCATAGTTAGTTCCCCACTTTAAATACTTGCAAAGTGCAAAGCAGACATACATATGCATCACTGCTCCTCATTTATAATGAAATATGAAAATTTACACTGACTAAACACCCAGAGAGATGAACAATTCTCAAAGAAGGTTCACAATCAGTGTAAAATATTTTTATTCAAGCATCTACACGTATATACAAGTACATCTGTGTGTAAACTCCTTGCACCCATCTATGCACCTAAACATTTATTAATCCAGCAGTCAGTGCCCATCATCCCTATGTCAAAATGTGTTGTGGTGAAATTTAGAACATCAAACAAAAAGAACCTGGTCTCTCTGGCATTTGACCAGGAATAAACCAAGAAAGCCTGCTGTCAACATCAAAAATGTCTTGTCATTTGTATCAGCTGCACATCAATGCACACTGTACTATGTACAAAGGCAATTTCCCTTGTTATTTATTGATGACAAAACTCAGAACTATAAAAAAGAACCACTGCACAGAACTGTGTTGCATCGGTCAATATGACTATGTAAAGTTCAAGATTCAGATCTTCTCACAGCCTCATGCTCATTGTGTTTTTTATCTCACAAGTGAACACTAGAAAAACACTGATTTCCTACATTAAGCACATTTAATTTTATTCATACAGAAAATAAATGAAATAGTGTTTTTATTAGCCTTGTGCTATCATTATGTGGTGGAAAAGTTGAATTTACAAATTGTAATGAATAAATTTCCAAATTCTGTGCATGGTTGTTTGGAATCTACACTTAAATTAATGTTATTGTTGAAAAAAAGTGTTCATCTTAAAAATGACAAACTGATTTTGTTAAATTTTTGGAATGAGACAAAATCCATGCTAATAAAGATGCCAAGGCTTTTCATAATGTCGTCTTACTGTATGTCACATTTATTTGAAAATGATGATGTAATGTGATTGAGTGATGTCTCCATTAAACATGCGGTCTCTGTCTACTCCGGATTTCAGAAAAATATGCTATTTATTTTAATGTGGCCAAAAAAACTGTTGATTATGCTCATTTAGTAAATAATTTAGTGAAAAGCACTGCTTGATTTACTGGAATTGCCTTGAACTATTAAGGTATGATGACTGGACTTATGTGATCCATCTGTTGGTGCAACATTGCTTTCTCTGTCAGTTTCTAAGTTGCTTCATTGCAGGAGACTTGGTATTCCATGACCCATGTTTGGAATGTCTTCCTTCCTTCTTTTGTACACATTATGTGTCAGATTTACAATTATTCAAGTAGGGAGTATGTGATGAGATCACAGTAGTTTACTGAAAGTTGCTTAGGCAGGGAAAAACCATGTGTGGAGATGCTGAGTCTGTGTTTAATATGTTTTGTTTCTGTCTAACAGCTAAATCTATACACAATGAAAACAAAACCAATCCAAAAGGAAAACACTGATGGTTTTGTTCAGTGTATTTCTGCGATGCCCTTTGTAGTCTCAACATAAATTCTGCATGCAAACTCAAATTACTAAATGCACTTATTGATCCATAAATGGTTAGAGTTTGCACTATGAGAATTATTTATGCAGGATGTTTTCCACAATATAAAACGTTGTTCATTTCCTCGCAAATGCAGTTTGTCCTAATGGCACATTTTATGACTCTGAGTCTGACAGAACCTGTTTTATTAATAATGTCCTCAAATTACACCATGCAAGTTTTAGTGTGTGAATCTCATCTTATAGATTTTCCTGTCTTTTTTGCCTCTTGAAGGTGGATGCCAGTAGTGTGCTGAAGAAGCGAATGAACTCTGCCCCGCTTTTTGAGCGCCCTGCCAAAACATTCCCCAACCCACCTGTTAATGCCCAAGCTTTCCTGCAGCAAGGTTCAGCAGTACCAGCCGACAATGTTCTGACTGGCACCAGCATCATTGACAAATATTCACGCATCCTCTTTCCCCTTTCATTTGGCGCCTTTAACCTGGTCTACTGGATCGTCTATCTCACCAAGGACACCATGGAGATGTCAAGGTGAACAGATGGCATGGCTATCACAGCACATTGTGGAGGTTATTGCACTAAAAATTAAGTGAGGGTGAGAGTGTTTTGGTGTTGCTTCCACTTTAGACAGATTTTTTTTGTTGGTTTGCTTGCTTTCAGAGGTACCTGAACAACTGTCAGTGATTAATTAATTAAAAGTGATAGTATGGTGAATTTCCATACAGATTGTTAAAATGAGATAAAGGTTAGTTTATTTTCTTCAAGTCAAAATTTCCATTAAGCTGTTTTTTTATTTTTATTTCACAAATGTTGTCTTTTTAAATGCTAATGATAAACGGAGCATATGCATTATCAACTGATCAAAGTCACGTCTCTTGCTAGATGAAATAGCAGCTCGCCTCAGTGTTTTGATGACAAGAGCTGTGTGTTGCCTTACCACATCATCTTTACAAATCCTCGACAGTTTTACAGTTTAACAGAAAGCTAAGCAATACACTAATTAAAGATGAGAGTTTAGTTTATGAATTGTGTGTGTGTGTACATGTGTGCAAGTTTGTGTTAAATTTGGCTCAACCAATCTGAACAGATGTGTATTCCTGGTTGTGCATTGCCACAAGTGACTTTGGGGCGTTTCAACTGAGTGGATTTAGCTCCTTCCATTTCCTGCTTTACTCCTCCTTTAAAAAGGGAAAATCCCTAAAGGCAAGCACTGAGACAAGTCAGAAGACATGACAGTCTTGGCAGGCATCAGGATGGCTCTGTGTTACTAAACCTCTTAGTGACACTCACTTAACTGTTTCTTTTAATTGATAGGGACTGTAAGCTTGAGAGGACATCTTGACAGACTGCTTGTGTGAGACCGGTAGTGACAGCTTTTTACTTGTGGTAATCAACAAGAACTAGAAATATTAATAAGGTGCATTTTCATTTCAGTGCAAGTTCAATGAGTTAAAGGAAAGAGATTCAAAAAATAGAAGTGGACCACCTCTAAATTTGTGTTTCTAATTGTCAGAAAAAAAATAGTTATAGTATTTTTCTCACTTTTATAGGAACATCTTGAAAATTATAGAGGTCAAACAGAGAATAACTAAACATGATCATATCACTCAAAACCAGTTTTATTTTATTGTTTGTAGCTAATTTCCAAAACACACTATATATCCATCCATCCATCACTCACCCACCCACCCATTTTCTTTACCCGCTTCTCCTTTCCGGGTTGCGGGGAGCTGGTACCTATCTCCAGCCATCACTGTGCGAGAGGCGGGGATTTTTTTCTTTTTCAGTTTGAACATTTCCTCTGGATTTAGAAAATTATGATTTCATCTTAACTATTTATTTTGTCTTTCAAAAAATAAATAAATAAAATAAATAAAAATAACCTCCACCTGTTAAAGGCATGACATCAAAATATACTATGCAAAACTTAGAGGCCAAGTTTTATCACTATTTATTTTTTTTAAGTTTTATCATTTTAAAATCTGTAACAGTGAAATAATTTCAGACTGTAGTAGCTGTCACAACAAGGTGGAAGATGTAGAATTGTTCAAGAATGTACAGACGTGAAATAAACTTAACTGAAATGTATTGAACTGTAAAAAATCTAAATGTAATTAACTGAAAAAAAAGTTAATTTCTGAAAGTAAATTATCTTCTTTTGTGTATTTTAAACAAAATGTTCAAGTGTAGCACATAGAAAAGCTTGTTTGTTTTTTTTCCATGAGGCTCCATAAATGCATTGGAGTTGAAACCTGGAAACAGCTGAGCTGATGGCTGCAGATTCAGTGACTGCAAATGATGCTGGTAAATACTGATAGTAGACAGCTTGGACCAAAATTATCGTGCCAATAATCCAGTATCTACTGTAGGTTGCAGATATGTGCCTTCTCAATAACTTGTCAGGTATTAGGCATTTGGTTGTTAACAAGGACTGCTGTCCTTCCTCCTTTACTCGAACCACTCTGCCTGTTCATTTAGTTTGAAAGTTGATGTAAGAGGTGCAGTGTGGAATTTGTTCCTGCAGCTATGTGTCAGTGAAACATAATTCTTCATTCCTGATATGATTGCTGTGTTGTCTTTAATGCTCCAAGCTAATATGCTTTATGTACCAGTGAAAGGACATTCTTCACACCAGTCAAAAGAAAAAAAAAACTTTCCTCTCATTCTTTGTTTTGTTTCTACCCTACATCTTTTACATTTCTTTGTCATCTTCACGAGAATCTGTGTTTTATTTCTTCCATTGCTTGAGTTTCTTCCTTGTGTAAACATCTAATTTATTGTTACACATCATTACTGTAGCATTAAAATAATTTATTTCATTCATTTATCTCTGCTTATCTGTTTATATTTCTTACACCCATTTGTAGGAAAACAATTATTCAATTATCTTTAGAAAACAGATCAGGTAACAAACTTTAAAGTATATGTTTTTTAAAAAATACAATGTACATGCAAAGTCAAAGAACATAGATCAATGTTACATACTGCATGCATATACGGAGTGTGAACCGAACCATGAGAAGCAACAGATTTGATGAAAATGAAGCCGTTCCTGCCATGCCTTCTGAAATCACAGTTTTATCACAATCCACTACTCCATGGGTTATACTTTCACAGTTACCACTACAGTTCTTTCCTATTTCCATGTAACACCGCCCACTCTAGTGATCCTTTGATTCTAAGTTGGAGCCAGCTTAATCCAAATATTGCATCCATTAAACGAAAGCTGGTAATTCTTTTCATTCCAAAGAGATAATTATACCCCAAATAAAAGCATATAGCACTGCATGCAACTGATTCCACTTCTGCTATGTATTTTTACTTTTATAGTAGAAGGTTCTTGTGTAAAAATGAACTGGATCAGAAGAATAGGTTTTTTGTTTGTATGAGTGTAAATGCAGGTGGGTTTCTGTGTGTACTTCTGGGAGGATATACAAGCATACGAGTGTATAAATGTGCTATGGCAGCAGTGCCTACCGACTGCAGGCCATTTTAATAAATAGCGCCATTCAGGGCAAGACATGAAGGAAACAAATTGGCTGAAAACACTTCCTTCCGTGAGGGGCCCCAGCTGGTTGGCGGACTGTTTGCTGGCTGGCTGGCAGGCTGACTGGAGTATATGTGGTAACAGCCAACGATGAGCCTTACTCCTCTTTATTGGCCATCAGAGTGCTAGGCTTGAAAAACAACTTCCCCATTGTTGCTCATAAATCAAAATCACTAAATACTGTTTCCAGCTCAATTCCTATTTTTGACTGTGGGGCCATTGCTATAACTTTGGTGTAATGATCATTCAATTACAGGCCACTCAGACAGAGGGCAAAGAAGACCGATAGGAAAAGCAATCCCCTATCTATCATGTTTTTCTTCTGGGCCTTGTGGGAATTGCTACAACAGCCATTGTCATCTAGTTTGTCAGTGCTTGCATGAGTGCATTTCTTACATATCTACCTGTGTTTACTTGGTTGTCTATGTGTCCTGTCTAAAGCCCCATGCACTAAATTACTAATTTAAACACACTTTGTCTCTCTCTTAGCCACTTCCAGGCTGTCTCTGTGCTACTCCACCATCCCTAACCCCTTTTTCTGTACCCTTGCTGTACTCTGCCTCCTTTTTGATAAGACTGGACAGTTAAGCAAAATGGTGACCCTACCTCATCTTTTACGCATTAATAATTCTGTCAGTGCAAAGCAAAGAAGAATCTTGTTTATGTAGGGCGGTACCAGCCTCTTACTTTTCACCTCTACCAACTTTGTAGATTATCTTGTTCATTAAGTAATTTCAGCAAATGCAGCTGTTATGTTAGTATAGATTTGTCTAAAGAAAAATGCTATTATTACCAAAACATTATAAGCTCACTTGCTTAAGAAGCCATTAAGTTTGTCATCAGCTATATAATAGTGCCCCATGAAAACTGAGGGCTCATTTTATGTTTCATGACAGTGTATGTTACACTGGATAAGATTGAGTTTATGACGATCTTCATGAACAAAGCTTTTACACATCTCTTTTTAAAAATGAGTTATGATTATACATAGAACCAGAATGCAATCATTTAAACTCTATCTTTAGCTAAGCAGTAAAAAGAAGACAAATTAAATGTCGACCAATCATGATAACAACACATTTCTACAACAGCTGGACAAGGCCATGTTTATCACTTCAGACATTTTTGTGCGTTATGGAATTGAGGAGAAAAAGTGTTTTAAGACATGTCTGTTCTAGACATTTTGACACATCCAGATTCAGATGCTTTTTTGGAAATGTTTCCATCCTAATGAGTGGGTATGAGTCTGGGATGCAAGCATGCCAACTGAACCATTTTTGCTATTTTAAACAAAGCACTGGTGTTACATGCAGTGTTTCTTACAGAAAAAGTTATGGTTTCTCATAAAATAAAAAAAGTAATCTGAATGCCACCTTATGTTGCTTTGAAACCTGTATTGCTTTTGCACATGTGCAAGTTACTAATGGTATGTGAGGTAACTAATGGTAACATGTTTGAATGAAATGGTTAAACTTTGTTGCCATCTATGACTCTCTCAGGCTGGTCTATTTTCCACTTGCAGTCATATGAACATAGATACATAAATAGCTGCACTAAAACTGTTTTAAATTGTTTATGTAAACCCAGCAATCTATTCTGTGCCAGAGCAATAGACGTAATGTGACACCAGTGTGCTTTGACACCAATGACTCCAGCTAACAGTCCAGTGGACATTCAGTTTAACGTTCATGTCCACTATGTTATTAATAAATTTGCATGGACATTCAAATTAGATAACCAACATTTAGACCAATAAATAACCTAGTTTCAAAAAACAAATCAGTTTCACCTCTTTGCTAACCAAAAACATTCAGGCAGCTGTCAGTTTTTGCCACTGGACAAGTAAGCTCTCCAGTTGAAAATGGCTCTCAGGGCTGTCAAAAGTGTCTCCTGTTTTAACACATCAAGCCGAGGAGGTGGAGGTGTGAACTATCTGGTCGGGGTTCCCACAAGAGTTTCACAAATTTTTTTGTGGACAACATTGACAGCTAGTGTCTGAATAAAATCAGATTTCAAATTCAGTCCTGAATGTGTTCAAGTCTTTACAGCAAAAGCAAACCAGAAGAAGCTGTTACATCATACCAATCTGCATTAGCTCCCATGTGCAGGCAGATGTGGAAGGATATGAAACTGAGTAGGTGTGCATGTGTGGGAGTTGTTATGCTTAAACCAATATGTTTGGATATGATGAAATATGAAATTTATTTATCCTCTGCATAGATGCAAAAATCCAGTTTTCTTCACTTATTCAACCTTGTTTTCTGTTTTTTTTGTTTTGTTTTGTTTTTTGTCTTGCAGGGATACTGTCTAAGTCTTCCAGGAAAACACTCACACACAGCTACTCACACACCCCCACACACATTGTATATTTACACATTAAAATAGATGACAGACGCTTGCCAAGCACTCTTTTATGCAGCCTCAGTGCATTGTTTTCCCTTTTCAACTAGTCCCTTGGAATGTGAGTGTTTTGAGAGGAGATGTACCAAGTCATCTTGCCAACTTGACCAGGAAGCTCAAAGTCATGTGGGGCCTCCAGTTCTGGATCCATTTGAAACAACTACAGCTACCTTTTTTCTTTTCTTTCTTTTTTTGTACTTATTCCCCATAGTTTAAAGAGACCTACATTTTAGGACTTTTTTATGTGTGTATAAATATATCTTATATTTGTGACTTGAGTTGTTGGGACAAACTCTATTTGCCTGACAAATTGCAAAGCCAGAAGTAGATACCCCCCTCCCAAAAAAAACAAAAAACAAAACAAAACAAAACAAAAAAACACTACAGAATGTTACTTTTGCACTGCTTTTAATTTCATTTGTACATGCAACATGCATGCATCTCTAGTAATTTTACAACTTATTTTAAAATGAAACATTCCCTGATAATTAGAATACATAAACAAAGAATGTAATGCTGCCTGTTTTGACTGGATGCATTAAGTTTCATTTACAGTAACAATTCTTTTGTTTGTTTGTTTGTTTCATTCAAAACACTATTTTGTGGTGCATTTGGTCTATTTTTAACATTGATTAAGGAGTGCAAAAAATTCAAACAATTTATATAGTGTTATTCAGGGAGATACTTCAGTGCGGTAGATTGTTCACTCTGACATCCACATACAGATAGAGAAATGTGCAGTTACAAATACAAGGACAAAATACAGAGACGTAAGCATGCACACATACCATTTATTGCACATTTATGTTTTTTTCTTTTCTTTAGTTTGGGATATTTTGTAGATGAAAATTAACTTAATCATCAGTTAGACGCACACTTTGTTGCTTTAATCTGACAAAAAACAGAACCTGTTGGCCTCACATTAGAATGAGTGCCCTGAGGTTTAATGTAGAAAAAAAAATGTTCCAACGGCAATTTTACCTGTTTCATGTTAGTAATAGGAAGTGTCAAAAGATAAGCATGCACAATAAGGAAGGGTTGATCTGGGATATAATCAGTTTTTTTTTTTGTTTTTTTTTGGAGAGATATTGCAGATCATGAATAAACAAATACATGTGATATCTGAACTTTTTTTTTTACTTAGTTTTCACAAACATCAACATGTGCAA
>JAOXNZ010000030.1:7608482-7619066 GCA_028566095.1 Kryptolebias brasiliensis
AAAACTGTGTGTGTATTAGAAAAAGAACATTAGAGTTGTGGCCTAAATTCTACAATGAGATAATATGCCTAAATAGCTAATGAGACAAGACAGCAGATGAGAGCAGATTAGACAAAAAGACAAAATGAGACAAAATAGGGTGAGATAAGACAAAATGTGGATCCCTTTTTTGTCTTGGAATTCCTAACATCTTTGGAAAAAATGTGATATTAAAAACATAGCCAGAAGCAAAATATTTGAGATTTTTTTATGCTATTCTCTTACCAGATGCTTATACTAGAGCAGAGGTGGTGTACGTGTGGACCAGAGGGGCATCTCAATCTGTGGTGGTGGCAGAGGATGGCTCTAGGTTAAACCAGTATGATCTGATGGGACAGAGTGTGAATTCTGGTGTGGTGCAGTCCAGCACAGGTCAGTTTCAATGTTTTTGTTGTTTTTCACTCACTTAATTTTGGTCTTTTTCATACAAACAAAAATTAGTTAAAGCATAAAATGGGAGACCTATTCACAGTGTTGTAACCTGCACACAGAAAGTAACTTCTAATGCTTTTCCTTTTTATACATGTAAAGGTTACATGTATAGAGAGGCAAGGTCATGCTGACTTCCCCTGTTGGTTGGTATTCTTCCTGGTGATGTTTTCATAGCACATCTCTGTAACCACTTAGAATTTTAGAATATTGTGAGGCATGTCTACCTTTAGTGTGATCGCTATTTTTAAAATAAATGATTAATTTAATAGTGTTCAGTCAAAATAAAACAAGGTATCAGACTCTGACAACAAAGGATATTCAATGTTCTGACCTTGAAAGATTTTGTGGCTGCTCTCAGTACACATTTAACATCACTGTCCATGTAAATGACAAAGGTTCTTACAACATCCTGTTGTTTCTATATGCATTTTTATCAAATAAAGCTAATTCATTTTAATAGAACTTTTCAGCACACAGTTGTGCCATCACATACTTTAAGTACTACTTTGTTTAACAGATCTGGTGGTGACCCTTTAGTCATGAGCTATTATTTGTTTTGTCTTACTGTCAGTTTGATAAAGCTCAATTCTTTACTTTATCAGTTTGCACAAATTTGTTCCACATCTTTATCAGTTTCTTTAAAGATTTTTCATTTAACCTGAGTTTATGACTGTCAGCAAGTCTTGTCTTCTTGATTGTAGATGAAAAACTAAACAAAAAAAGATTGTTGTGCCATTTTAAGGGGTCTTCTTGAAGCCCGAGGTTTTCAGTGCTTTTAAGTTTTTGTCATTTCTTTAATCGACTTAAGTCAATTTGGCTGCTTAAAACTCATGTTGAAGTCTAATAGTAGATTTTTTTTTTCTGTGACTAAGTAAAAAAATATATAATAGTCATAAGTTCATGTACTTTCTGCACTTTCAGAAAAATATCGTGAAAAAAATAAAAGGGATTGCATAGTTTTGTTTTTTTTGATAGGGTGAGAATTGTTGTTTCTTACTTTAATGCAGTACCCACAAACTAAATGTTTAGTCCATTTTTATAACTTTTATTTATTTATTTTTTTATATATCTTGCAAACAACAGGAGAGTATGTTGTGATGACAACCCACTTCCACCTGAAGAGGAAAATTGGTTACTTTGTGATCCAGACATATCTGCCCTGCATCATGACAGTCATCCTCTCCCAAGTGTCTTTCTGGCTCAACAGAGAGTCCGTTCCTGCCAGAACTGTCTTTGGTGAGTCGTCAGCTCTCTTCTCCTCTAAACATCTGTGGCTACATAAATGAGCCCATCACCAGAAGGTTTCAAATATGTTCTTGGGAAATCATTAGGAAAGATACAATGATGGCACATTAGGCACTCACTCAAAAACTATATGGCAGCTTAAACCACAGCAACAGACCAGCTGGGAGGCTTACTGATATCCCAAAGAGAGGGAAAGATCTGGTTTGTAGAACCAATGCTAGAACCAATGCTTTATCATGTCATAGTTTGACTTTACAAGCCATTTAAAATACTTACAACATAGTTTTAGTTGGTTTATAATTGTAAATCATTAGTTATTTAAACAGTCAACAATCTGATCGTAAGTATGTGATTGTTTGAAAAATGGTTTTAGTGTAATTTTGAAATGATGTGTAGTCTTGCACAATGTTGTTTTTTTTATTGTTTAGCATTAGTGAGTTACTATAACACTGCATAGTCATTTACATTATCTTGTAGTTTGTTAATAAATATACATCAAATTACTAGAAAGATTTTAATTCAAAATACATTGTTTACTACATTTTAATGAACTTTTTGTATCAGTGGTGTGGTGGTTAACAGTGTTGTCTCACATGAAGAAACTCTCTGGATGAAATCAGTTGTGAAAGATTGTCTATATGGAGCTTGCATGACTGTGTTCAATGTTTTCTGAATGCATTTTTATTTTATTCAAAATTAATATTTAAATGAGTCAGCAAAGCATTAATTAGATTCATCAACACAATACAATGTTAAAAAGCAGAAAACAAACCAAAAAAAAAAAAGAATGACTAGTAGGATTAAGAATAACACCTTGAATTTGTCATTTTTGCTCAGTGTAAGTAGCACATTTTATTCACAATGCAAGACATGACCTTAGTGTAAGACAGTGTGCTTTAATAGAAACAACTATTAGTTTGTATCACATGCTGTCTGACAGTATTTGGTTTATCTTTTCTAGTTGTAATTTCTGAGAGAAAAAAGGGAAATTAAAAAAGGAAGTAATAAATAAATAATAGTTTAAATGTTATTGGAAACAAAAAAAAAAACATAACTAATTTTTCTTGGCATGAATGTCAGAACTAGGACAGGATTAAACTCTTTAAAAGCTCTATAATCTGTTGACATCTGTGAATTAAACAATATTTGTTGGATTTGTTGACTCTTTGGAGTACAGATAAATTGTATTCTTAAAACAGCTTCCAAAATCTAAATATTTGTTTCTAAAACTTTTAAAAGAGAATTGTTTAAAGAGCAATAAAAAGATTATTTAGTCAATTGCTTATTGGGACAAAAGCTTACTGCACAATATTTCCATCCTTTGCTGTCTTTGCACCAATGAGGTGAACAACAGCTTTAATCAGTTGTGGGTCGCTGCAGAGGAATTTAAGGACAGCTCAGTGTGAATTTAAAATTACGTGGTCTGAATGCTAGATTACAAATGTGTGCCTGCCTGTGTGATGTGTTTATCACTTTGCTGTGTGTGTGTGTGTGTGTGTGTGTGTGTGTGTGCTTGCATACATTGCCTAGCGTGCTTTTTGTGCATTTGTGTTTGTATATAGTGTGTCTGTTTGAGCATCCGGTGTGTATTTGTCTGTCTGTCACACTGAGGTCTTACATAATTCTGCCCAAAAGGAAAGCTCTTGCTAGTCTGCAGCATGTTCTGTAGCAGCAAACCACAGCAGCAGGCAAAATGTCCTTGAGTTACCTCACCCAACTCACTTCCTCCTTCTTCTTTTGTTTAATTCCTTCTCACACACTCGCTCTCTCTCTTCATCTTTTTTTCTCATGCATGCCAGTTACTCCCAGTGCCCACAATTTAAAAATATTCTCCAGAATTGTTACAGGTATATCACATTTTGCAGAGCTGAAACTACTAGCAGGTTTTCCCACTCTCCCTGCAATGTTTTGGTATCCGTTTGTGTGAAATGAGATGTGTCTTAATGTGTGTTTGTGAGTGTGTGTTGTGTGGGCTACAGCTTGCTACCTGCAGTGCTTGTCACGTGTCGAGGGAAAATGAGGATGGCCTAGATTAGATTCAAACTATCTAGGGCATGTGTGTGTCCTCCATGCCATCAGTGCTGGTTCTGCTCCATGAGATTACATGCATAAAACGTGCACACACGCAAGGCAATGCACAAACACAAACACACGTGTTCACAGCTGGATAAACAGATGTACACATTCTCATTATGACATGGAGTAATACACATCCCAGTACGTTTTATAGTGGTGGCCATTTGTGTGACTAATGTACATCACTTGGGACAGCAGACGAATGAGCTTGTTTTCAAAAAGGTTACAATGCCAAAATGACCATAAATGAAATCATTAGGGAGACACAGTAAACCATCAAGATCTTTCATTGCCATCTAGTCCTTCACCTGTCATCTATACCAGACATTTGTGCTGTAAATCAAACTATTGTATATAGTAATGTCAGATGCAAGGATACCTTGTATGACCTGACACTGAAGTACTTGTATTACTTATTTACAGTATAGCTTGGTGATTCAAAAAATACAACATAAATGAAAAGCTACCTGTCACAATGAACTCAAAAAGAATGTGCTGCACATTCATGTTAGAGGCTAATGACCTTTATGATCTCATTGCTCATATAGATTGCTGTGTGTTGAGAAGTGTTTTTCATTGCCTTATGCTTTTATTCGCCTTGATGTGGTTTTACTATGCTGAATGAATTCTGCTCTCTAATACTTTTGATATATGTGATATATGTGTAAGATATTATTAGGTATCACAGCACTGAGGGATATAATATGGGTATATTGGATGCAGAAAGGAAATGGAGCAAGCATCATTATGAATTGTTCATGTATAAGGAAGCAACATATTCTGTCATAAAGGGTAAGAAAAAAGAAAGGCAAGACAGTCATAGAACATACAAGAAGCAGCTTTGGGGTATGAGACTGTGTGAGATCAGTTTTTTTGTTTGTTTTTGTTTTCTCTTTATATATACAGTTGAAAGCAGAAGTTTACATACACTATATAAAAAGACATGCATATTTTTCACACTGTCTGACGTAAAATCAAAATAAACTTTTCCCGTTTTAGGTCAGCTAGGATTTGCAAAATTATTCCTATTTGCTAAATGCCAGAATAATGAGAGAGAATGCTTTTAAGGCAATTTTTATTTCTTTCTTCAAAGTCAAAGGTTTAAATACACTCATTACATACATCCATTAGTATTTTGTACCATTGCCCTTAAACTGTATAACTTGGGACAAACGTTTTGGATATCCTTCCACAAGCTTCTCACAATAGTTGGCAGGAATTTTGGTCCATTCCTCCTGACAGAACTGGTGTAACTGAGCCATGTTTGTACTGTCCTAGGTGTTCATCCATTGTTTTAAGAACTGAAACATATGGCTACCATCTGGGTTTTACAAAAAGACACCATGGTGCTCTGACATCATCCCGATATGAATTTTGTTTGCTTGTTTTTACAATTCTATAGTGCTTCTAAAATGTGCTTCTAAAATATGCTGTTATGGCACGGTGTAAAGGACATGAATTATGAAGGAAAATTTTTTCAATGATTCTTCATAAAGTTATTTTGTGACCGAAGCTGGACAGACAAAAATCCTTTTGAACAACTGTAAGCAGGCAAACAGCACATTAAATTGGCCCTTATACATATTGTTACATTGGCTTGACTTAATCTAAAATTTGGACTCATTCATAAGGTAAGCTACTGATGAGTGAGAAATGTGCCTGGGGTACTGCAGCTAAAGGAAAGGTTTTATGAGACACAGGGGTGTGCATCAGAATCAGCACAGAAGTAATGTCTAAACATACACAGTAAACAATTGGAGGGGAAAAATAGAAACAAAAGTGGTATGGCATGACTGTGTCTTTTACTGTAAAACAGACCAGGTGCACTAACTATTTTCATCTTCTATTATTATGTTTACTATTTAATTTATGATGAAATGGTCATGATACATAAAACCAGCAGTAACGTGAAAAAATGTAGCACTGAAATGCCTGTTTAAATTACATTATATGACAATGAAGCAAAACCCCAGCACTACATATTTTTTTTTTCCTAAAGCATGCCCTGTAGATAAATAGGCAATTTAAAAACACAGCAGTAGGTAAAGTTATCTTATTTATCATTGTGCCGATTAAGAGCCTGATTAGTTTATAGCTACTTCGATGTAGTGGAAAACTGTTAGCAATTTATTTATTTCAAGTCTAAATGAAAAAGGGAAGGAAACAGCTACTGATGGTGCCGATAAAGGGCTTTCTCTGTTCTCCTCCTTCCTTTTGCTTCTCTGTTTCAAATCTGTCAGGGACAGCAGGGCTCAGAAGATTAGCTTGATTCCATCTTTCTCCTTTAAAAGCAATTGGCTGGGTATTTATGGTGGTTTTCCCACTATGTGGCTTAATGTATAGGCTCATTAATGTATAGCACCTTGTGTGCAAGCATGTATACTGATACTGGGTGCGTGTGTATGTGCAAGCATTTGTACACATGATCCAGCTAATGCAGTTGGACACAAATGTGAATGTGCATCTCTGTGTGTTTGTTTTCTGCATGTTAGTATGCTAGTTGTGAGTTGGTGGGTTCACATATATTCATGATCACTTGTTGACATTGTAGCTCAATCTGTAGTATATTTGTTTGTGTACCTGTGTGATTTAAAACCTCACAGCTGTGGTGCCAGCAGAGTCATCTAATCACCTGTCAATCAACATGTCAATTTATTTTTTTTATTTATATAAACCAGAAATGATAAAGTGATGCAGAAGGCAGTGTTTCTTTAAGATGGGCTTCTGCAAGACTTCTGTTATTGTTAAGACATAAATACATAAGTTGCCACAATACAGCAGGGATGTTGATAGATGACATAGATGACTTCAATCTGAGGACTGATTAAGTGAAGTTATTTGACAACTCCCTGCACAACAATTATGATCATTCAGTCACTTTATAAGACTGTAAATGAATGCAATCATTATGCATTTATATAAGTTCCAAATTCTTATTCTTGTGATAAATTAGATTTTTGCTTTTAAAGCTATTGTATAATATTATTATAAAAGCTGTTTTCTAATAGTATTAAAAATTGGTTTATTTGTGAAGTAAAAGCCCTTGCATTGTTCAGAAATAAGAATGTTACTGTTACGCCAAATGAGTATTTGCGTCTTTACATTTTGATAAGTCTTGTCTTTGCCATCTTTGTTCTGGATTTTCCTTTAGTTGTGTGTTCAAATACTATGCATGTATTCTAAAATCATTCATTTACACCATGGTCATTGAAGATCTTGTAAGTTTCAAAACATGGAGTTTTTGTTGCAAATAGAAGATTGGGTACTCTTTGAGCAAGCAGACGTTCCACTTCACTGTGTACTTTTGACCCACATTTTGATTGTCAGATTTGATTGGTGGCTTGCTCAGTCAAAACATTGTAAGAGGGACATTTCTGCTTAGAACTAAGGAGCATGACAGGAAGACAAAGACATTTTCCTGAAGGCACACCCTGTCTGACAGGGTTTCGTCTGTTGTTTTGACTGTGATGCAATGTCGAAGCATTTTTCTTCCTCTCTTGGGATTGTTTAGATTAGCTGAAAGTTGTCACTGTCGCTCATGTGATAAAGCTATTCTAAAGCAAACAATAATTTGCCAAGAACATAAGTATTAATGATAAAAACAACTTTGTCTATCACTTAAAAGAACATTTATTCTATTTTTGGACACATCTAAAGTATGTTTTTTTTTTTATCTGCGGCATAATGCAGACAGCTGAGCACTAACAGTTTAATGGACTGGTGACTTTGTCTGACTTAAATCCAATTTGTAAAGGTTTTATCTTGAAACATTTTACAACATGCCCTTTTATTTGCTCCATATTCGCCCCAAAACGCACTCTTGAATCATATGCCGCTGCTTGTAGTCATGATAAACTTTCTTTGCCTGAAGCAGAACTTTCAGGCCTTCAACCAAGAAATTGTTTGCTTTTTTTGAGTAATTCCTCACTTTCAATATCTAATTCAGTTCTCTCAGATTTGCTTTACTGCATCATCTTTTTCTATATCTAGGCTTTTCTAATATTACCATAGATGTACATGTTTGTAATTTGTTTTTGAATGAGTGTGTCAAGACCACAAACCTTATTAGAATATATTTATCATATAATATATCATATCATATGTCAGCACATGTCCACACAGAGCTAAAGTAAATAGAAGGAACTATCCTAAATCTAGGTATGCTGATATTATTTATTTAGAACTCTCCTGATCAGTGCCTTTAAGCAACAGTCTTCAAAGCCTCAAATATGTTTATTACAACTTGTCAAAAAGAGTTCTTTAAAACCAGCTTCTGAGTCATGTTTAAATTAATCAACTTGTTCATGTTCTTAATGATTCTTAAATAAGTCTATTAGTAAGTGGACACGCTCTTTCTAAAAGAAAATAGGATGGGTATATAGTTGTAGATAGTTGTGAACAATTGTATGCCAATAGCCCTCAAACACATTAGTAGATGCAAGTGACAAAACAAACCTTTAATCTTATCTACTGCATTGATATTTATACATTTTAAATCCATTAGGTCATTTTCCTCCTGTATTTTTTCAGTGCTACTCATTGCAGAAGATGGAAGACATGTTTCCATGACAACAGAGCTTGTCAAACAGTAAAATACATGAGATACCAAACAGGAGAGTTCTTTTGTGAGGGCTTGTGTAATACCCAGTGGGGCTGCATTCTTCCTCCCCCATCAAAGAAAGTGATTTACTGGTAAACAAAATATGCAACACAGTGTAGTTTCAGTCCTAATTGTCATATGCTGCTTTTTAAAAACCCTCAGCATAACATTGTAACACACTAAGTATCACTGGCATTTCCATGGCAGGTGTGCCAGGGTACTGACATTAAAGGACTTTTATTTATTCCAGGTAAGCTGTCACCTTTAACACATTATGAGTATCTGATGCACATAGACTGAGGAGAGTTGCTTAATGACAGCATTTTGTTAATGTCATCTATCTCTGATTACTACTCTTGACCCTTACATTTCCCTTTACTCAGTATATCACCACAAATATGTTTCATTTTCCCAGTACAGATGTATTTAGGTTACCTATAACTATGTGATATATAAGTCTGCGCTCCCATGACCTTAAATTCCCCACCTCCTTACCTCTGTAATTTTTAGTTAAAATGCAATAGATGGTAGGAGTTGCTCTTTTGTGCTAAGGTGCTTGCTGTTGCCATAAGCACAGATGATTGCTGGCAGAATCACTTTGCTCTGGCAGTTCTCCAGTGGAGAGTGCTGTGGTATCCAACTCATAACCAGTTGCACATTGTTGCAAATTTAACCCTCCCGTGGCCTTTGATTCAAATTTACCCAAAGTTACAAGGGCTTCTCTACCTCACTTTGTCTCTTTCTCTTTTGAGGGCTTCAGGATGAGCTGGAAGATGTTACTCATATCTAACATACTGTATATTAGCTACAAGTGAACCAATTTCATATTTTCATATTTAATGTCATTCATTCCAGCAATAATTCATCAATAAAGCACTTGGGCCAGTGGCTGGTGCAGTAAAACAACATGGAATATGTTGATTCTTATATACCTGTATCAACACACATATCAGACTATAAAAAGTTCCTATTTAGATATACATCCCGGTGTCTTTATTTAACTGTAACTACCTGCTAACTCCAAGTCTTCCAACTCCATCTGTGCGACATCTGTTGTGTGCTGCCTCAAGTCTTCAAATTAATTTAAATAACTAATAAAGACAGCTATCTTAACTGTAAGTTACCTCAAGAATAATAGAATTAACTGACATATTTACTATGCCCTTTAGAACCCTGATGGACATCAATAGATCAATGCATGATCAATCAATCAAATGTGCCGTGTTTGGTTATGCTCAAAATACCATTTATTTTATTCTATTTTATTTTATTGGCTGTGACTAATGAGAAGATAAAAACTGTCCTGTATGATTTTTAGTTACAGCACCTAGTCAGCAGTAGCAAAGATATGTGAAAAGGAAGTTGGAGGATGAGGAGTTTGTGATCCAGCACCTAAAATTTCATCAGAACTAATGAGAAAGTAAACAAAAAGAATGTTTCTGACACAGAACAGGGGCATTTTGAGACACAAATATTAACTTAGCACCAGCTGCATTTGTATCTTAGAGGTGGTGAAAACAATTACATAAACTCTGTGTGTGTCAGTGTAATAATGCAATCATGCCGTTAGGGATTTTTATTATTTTTTTCTGGGTCAACTATTATTTCTTGCTAATGCATGTACCCTTTACTTGACATATCTATGTCATTGTGAGGCTCATGCAGTTAGTTTTCAGTAAACACATTTTCTGTATTTGTATTTTTAGTTATAGAATGAGTCTAAGGACAGTTTTTTTAACATCTTTGACAGACATTTTGTATTTTTTATTTTTGCAGTCTAACACTATCATTAAGCAACCATTGAGGTACAAAATAGTTGGTGTGTGAACTGTTGGTTCATTGGGATAAACATTAGAGAAACATTTATCCAGCAAAATGGCCATATACTTGCATAAAGGAATAGTTTATGAGCATACAACAACAATGGAGACAACACGGCCCACTCAGGCTCAATGTCCCCTACCTCCCCCGGAACATGTTCGAAGTTCGCCCGGACGTGGGAGTTAAACCTCCTTCTAATGGGAGACTCTGCCAGACGTTCCCAACAGACCCTCACAATATGTTTGGGCCTGCCAGGTCTGACCGGCATCCTCCCCCACATGCGGCCGCAGATCAGATGAAATGACAACAAAGTCGATCATTGAACTGTGACCTAGGGTGTCCTGGTGCCAAGAGCACATATGGACACCCTT